>LPNX010019460.1:288563-299151 GCA_001517045.1 Pseudotsuga menziesii | reverse complement strand
ATATTTGAAATCACAATTTAGTTTTAAAGAAATAAAATAATATTTTAAAATAAATACAATTATTAAAAATTATTAAGATGAAATACTTTATTTTCATAAACAATTTTTCTTTATTTTTTTAATGGATTGAAATAGATAATGTATGTTTACACATATAATTAGTTATTTTCTTTAATTTTTATATAATGTGTTTAAATCGATAGTGTATGTTAAATATAATATGTTTTTTTATTTAATTTTTTTTGTAGTATTTTTATTTAACTAAAATTAAAATGGAATATATTATAAGATTAATACTATATTTTGTATTTTACAATGTTATATATTTATCTTAATGGATGGTGTAGGTTAAAAATATCTATTTCTTTTATTTGTAATGTGGTAATTGAAAACAATATTTTAAAATAAAGACAATTTATCAAAAATAAATAAGATGAAATACATTATCTTCATAAAATATTTTTTATTTTAATAGCGGAATTATGTTAAAAATATGTGTATGTTACATTTTTTTTTTAACATGAACTAAGAAAGGTTTATATAAAACAGGCTATGCACAGCCATTCATTACAAAGTAAGAGTGGGAACGGAGAGTTCTTGCAGTTCGAAAATGCAAAAAACAAAATTGGTCCATGGGGATGACCAAAGAACTCCACAAAGAGTTTTTCCAAAACATCTAACGCCTAGGGTAGTGTATACCCTTATAAACTGCCTGCAAAGTAAAAGACAATAAAACATAAAAACATAAAAACATAAAAAACCATTTTAAGGATTGCCTGTAGGATTCATAGGATGAACCACCGATTCCTCCTCCATGGAGTGTGCTGCTGCTGCTGGAGTTTCGAAGGCCTTGCTGCATTGATTCATGCTTATTAAGCGCTGGAGGTCTTCTTGGATTCTGTCCACCTTGCCCATCATTTCCCTGAGATTACTCTCATTGTCATAAATCCTTGCATCATGGTTACTGATTTGAAGAGATGTGTAACTGACCACTTCCCCCATGCTCTTGACCTCCTGAGCAATTTCCTTGTTATCCATTATGCCTATGGCCATCATTTCGTAGAGGTGCCTAAGGTTTTCTTCAAATCATCTATGCCAACGTTCTTGTTAGACTGTGACATTCTGCCTTGACCAGGAGAAATTTCAATGCGGGAGAAGTTGCTGTGGAGAGCACGAACTGTGCCAGCGACCACGAATGCCTGTTCTTCGACAGAGAGACCACTGAGAATTAGCTTGAGAGTATTAAGCTCTTGCAAAAGGGAGTCTCGTTCAGTCTTGCTTTGGTAGGATAATGTGCCAACTGCACCTGCTTTCCACCCTGAGCAGTGATAGCCCAAAATCGAGTTGCTTCCAACAGTGAAAGACTGAGCGTCGGAGGAGAGGCCGGGACCAGAATAAAAATTCAAAAACCATAGAGAAGTTCCAGAAAGGGTGCTGCAAGAACAGGTGGAGAAGGATGCGAGAGCCAGTATTTCCTTCATGAAAGCCCTGGTGGGAGGAAGAGTTTCCCACGGGACTTCCTGCAGCCAACCTTCGACTACACCTACAATGACATCCAAGAGGATGCGTTACGGAGATATCACATAACGGACAGTGCCAAGACCAAGAGTGGAATGAGGATGGGAGCGGCTCAGAGAGGAAGACATAGTAAAGGGAGCAAAAAGACCTGGAGCATGCGAGGGGAGGGTGTAATTAACCCGGGGAAGGTGAACAATAAATCCTGCTGAGACTGAGGGAAGGAGAGTGCAGTGCTGAGGCCACGCAGTGGGAGGATGGAAAGAGGCGGGACAACACTTAAAGGCCGGAGGCCCTTCAGGAAAGATCACGAGTTGGATGCCAGCGGGGAATGGAAGGCATGAGGCAATGGAGTGTGGAGGGATGGAGGGATAAGGGGAAAAGAGGTTAGGTTGATTAAGGTTGGAGTGATAAGGGTTAGAGTGGGTGAGAGCTTCGATGAGGCCTTTAGGGAGAGTGCTAAGAAATTCAAGAATTGCCATGGGAGAAAACCAAAAGCAGTGGGGGTAGAAGCATGAATCCCAAAAACGATTAAGGAATAGGTTTGAAGTGAGGAGCTTGTCCATTCAGACTAATTTGACCTTGAGGGAGGGAGGCCCCCATGTTTGCCAAGTCATCCGCAGCTGAATTATTTGTGCGAAGGATGTGGAAGAGATCATAAGTCTTGATTATGAGAGGAATGATTTTGTTGTGCAAGCGACGACATTTTATGGAGCTAGTGGTGTATCCATTGATCATCTTGAATATGACATGATGAGAGTCTCCGAATATTGCAATCTTGGAGAAGTCTCTGTTGGCTGATGATTACATCCCCTGAAGGAGTGCCAACCACTCGGCCTCATTGTTGGTCCTATGTCCAAGACCCCAAGTGAAGGTTTGTTCAACATGTCCTCTCGGGTCCAAAAGGATCCCCCCCGCACCTGCCACCCCTGGGTTTCCCTTCGAGGCACCATCAAAAAAGAAAGCATAAGAGTTTCTCTCTCTTAGCCAGGATTTGAAGTCATTACTGTTTAATCTTATTTCCCAAGGAAAGGTTCTAAAAGGCTGGGTTACACTGCTTTTAGGAGTTTTGAACTGAAGGGGGCTCACTTCTTGTAGATAGATTCTGCACCAAGATGAGTAGGGATTAGGGATGCGCTCCTCATTAGGGAAGCTGATACTGCTCGAGGCAAACTTCTCAGCTATCATTTCGATCGCTTTAGAGGCTATACGAGTTGGGAGAACTTTCTCATCATTGAAAATGGACTTGTTCCTGGCAATCCACAGTTGCCAGCCTTGGGGATAGAGATCCATAGACGGCTAAGGATGGGATTTTTGGTGAGGGAGCCCAGAAATTGCTTGGTCCAATCCTCAAGAAGCTGAGCTACAGTTCCTGTGGGGTTGAACTTTAAGCCCGGAGGGAGAACGCACTGCCATATTTTCAAAGAAATTTTGCATTGGAGAAAAAGATGGATTGAAGTTTCCTCTTCCATATTGCAGAGAGCACACCGAGAGGGCCTTGCGATCTCTCTTTTTCTGAGGTTTTCAGCAGTTAGGATATTATTATGCATCAGGATCTAGGTGAAGTAATTTACCTTAGGGATGCTATCTGGATGCGAAACCTTCTTCTATAGATGATCCTTTGCAACCGGCTCCGAGGAGAGTCTCGTGTATCCCTATTTGACTGTATACCGTCCAGTTTTTCCCCAACCAATGCGATCTCATGCTGCAACATGTGTTGGTGACAGGCCATGAAGAGATGATAGAAAGATATTTTCCACTTCAATTAGGTAAGCTGGAGGATGAAGGTATTTCCATCTAGTCCAATACCCCATCGAATCCCACTGCGAAAGGTCATAGAGAGTATGCAATCCCTGATTATTAGCCCAATCAGCAAGTGAAGACAAGCTTGGTAGTGAGGAGCAGGGAGGCTGTCCAAGAATGCTGCTGTTCCAAGTGTTGATTTTTTTCCCATTCCCTGGGATCCAATAGCAATCAGACTATATTATATTGAGAGAAGCTTTGCACAACTGCCAGAGAGAAGTCCCTTTACTCGACCATGCGTTGTCCAACAATTTTGATCTGGGATTTCTAATATATTTTTTCCTGATTATTTCTTTCCACCATTATTTCTTACCTGTGACCAACCTCCATATAAGCTTAGCTCCCAAGGCTTTGTTCATTTGCTCTAGATCCTTGATGCCTAGGCCACCTTTGTTTCTTTCTCTTTTGACTGTATCCCACTTGACAAGGTGAAATTTTTTTGTCTGAACCTTTCCTCCTTGCCATAGAAATTTTCTAATTTCTTTACAAATATTGTTGATAACATTTTTAGGAGCTAGAACCATTGAACTAAAGTAAATAGGATAGGAGGAAAGAATAGACTGTATAAGGGTAGTTTTCCCTACAAGGTTTAACCACTTCGATCCCAGAGATTGAATATTGCTTTTGATTTTTTGGATAATCGGAGCCCACATGGCAGAAACAAAGGACTTTTTGGCTATAGGGATTCCCAAATAGGTGAAATGAGTCCAGTTAAGAGTGGCATTATCATGTAGAATATGAGATATGCTACGGAGGGTTGCAGCATTGCAATTCCATCCATATAGCTGGCATTTATTCAAATTGGCTAAACTTCCCGAGGAATGAAGGAAAATATCTAGGGGTCTCATGAAATTTCTAGCTATTTGAGGGGAGGCTATCCCAAGCAAGATTGTGTCATCTACGAACAGGGGGTGGTTGATGGGGAGGACTCCATTCCGGAAGGAGAGGCCCGGAAGAGAGATTTTAGATTGCAATATTATTAGTCTTCTGCTGTGGGAGTCAGGAACTAGAATATAAAGGAAAGGGGAGAGAGGGCATCCTTGCCTTATCCCTCGGGAGGCTTTAAAAAATTCAGAGGGTATTCCATTGATCAGAGGAGCTATCCACGGAGAGTTTATGCAAGCTTGCACTTGATTGATGAAAATAGGGGGAAAACCAAACTTCTTCAAAACCAAGAGGATGAACGAGTGCCTCAGCCTATCAAAAGCATTAGCCAAGTCCATCTTGATGGCCATGCCTGATTCACCCTTTTTAGTGCTAGAGTGAATCGCCTCCTAAACCATCAGAATGTTATCATTGATTTTCCTGCCTGAAATGAAACCTCCTTGATTTGGGGAGATGAGCGAGTGAATGATAGGCTTTAATCTCAAGGATAGAACTTTTGAAAAGATTTTGTAGGAGATGTTATAAAGGGAAATGGGTCTAAACTTTTTGATGGAGGAGGGGTTTGCCTCTTTAGGGATCAAAGCCAGGAAGGTGGATTTGGTGGCTCCTCCCATATTTCCTTTTGCCATCCAGGAGATGAGACACATCAAATCCTTTTTTATAAGGGGCCAGAAGGTTCTGAAGAAGCATATAGGGAATCCATAAGGGCCTGGGGCCTTATCCAGATGTAAGGACCATATGTCTTTCTTGGCTTCTTC
The DNA here is from genome assembly GCA_001517045.1 of Pseudotsuga menziesii. Lineage (NCBI taxonomy): Eukaryota > Viridiplantae > Streptophyta > Pinopsida > Pinales > Pinaceae > Pseudotsuga > Pseudotsuga menziesii. The sequence continues at coordinate 294,190 of LPNX010019460.1, read as the reverse complement.
TTCTGAGATGGGGGATTCCAGCCTAGAACTTTCCTCCGAACTGATAAGAGCTAGGATATCTCGAACCATTTCTTCCATACAATCCTGCGGGATGTATTCCTCATCATTATACAAATTATCAAAAACAATTCTTACCTCCGTGCTGATTGCTGCTTGACCCGTGATGGTTGAGCCGTCCTCGGTTTTGAGCTCTCGCAGAGTGTTCCACTGTTGTCTATATCTGCATTGATTTTGAAAGAATTTAGTGTTTTGATCTCCCCCTTTGAGCCAAAGGATGCGTGATTGGAGCCTCCATCCCTCCTCCTCTTGCCTTAGGATTTTCTACAGGCTTGTTTCCAGTTCTATTTCTTTGATAAGATGCTCCTTGGTGATCTCCTTTTCTTCCATTTCCGCTTGCAGGGCTTCCATGTTATTTATAATTACTGCTTTATGTTGGGAAGGCTCATGGTAGTGATACTTTGCCCAGGATTTAAGGGCTGTTTTTACCCTTCTTAATTTCTGCTCCCATGAGTATGTTGGAGAGCCTGGAATGAAGTAGCACCAGGCATTAGTGATGATGTCCTCAACTCCTTCAGAATATAGCCAAAGGTGGTTAAAACAAAAGGGGAGGGCCCCTAGATTTTCCAAGGGTGGGAAGAAAAGACAGATAGGCTTGTGATCTGAGATAGCCGTGCACAACAATTTGGATTCGGGGTAAGAGTTGAGGAGATGTGTGCTGACCAGGAAATGATCCAACCTAGCTGCAATGTGGCTTGGTCCGATCCGTTTATTGCTCCAAGTGAAAGTACCATTTTTTGGTCTAATATCTGAGAGGCCCCATTGCGATATAAGGTCTTCCAACCTTTCCCCAAAGGGGTCCCTGACCTTAGTTCCTCCTCTGCGCTCGGCCACAGAGATTGTAACATTAAAATCCCCCACAATGAATCATGGGAGGAGCCATTTACCTTCGCATTATTCTTTGAGAGAGGTCCAAAAACTGTCTTTCTAGGCATGAAGAGTTGGACCATAAATATTTCCGATCCAGAACTCTTCTTTCTTTTCTTTCTTTTCTAGTTTTATGAAAAACCAATTTTTATTCTCAATAGCAGAGTGCATGGAAATTTTTTTAGTGTCCCACCAACAAAGAAGACCTCCAAAGGCCCCAGAGGCGTTGGTGGCTAGGCCGTCGCCTTTTGGCCGGAATCTTTTAAGGGTTGCTAAGCTGTCTTCAGCCATTTTTTTTGTCTCTTGAATGAGAAGGATTGAGGCAGATTCCATTGTTTTAAATCTCTTGATAACTTCTATTTTCTGGGAACCTCCTAAACCTCTACAATTCCAGGAGACCACTTTCATTATTTCTTTAGTTGTCTAAGTGACTTTTCCTTCTCCTTTCTTTCCTCTTCTGCACTGAGTAGATACTTGCTTGCTTACGATGGTTTGACTAGAAATTCTAGATTAGACTATTTCCCTGCTGCCTTCTCCCTTTCTGCTTCCTGTTCCCGTATAGATTTATTGGACTTTCTTCCTTTCCTGGAGAGAGGTTCTTGTTCTTCAGTAGAAGTGTCTGTAGCTTCTTCAGTACATGCCTTTGACCTGGATCTTGTGACCGATCCTTCATAATTTGTTGCAGCTTCCATCCTTGCCAGGGGTTGTGCCATATCCTCATCCAGGTCTTCCTTCTCCTTTTGGGGTGGATCATCTATAGGTGTTTCATCTTCCTAATGGAGAGCATCTTCGACATTTTCTTCTTGGGTTTCAATCTCTTGTGCCTCATATTGTAAAACCTCAAACCTATTTTCAGGCGAACTCTTTGGTGGGATGTGAGGCTGCTTGAGGGATGTATTTGCAGACTTCTTCCCACTTGCAACATTCCAGCCCTCATCATGTGGGATTTCTGAGATGGGTTTCTCTGGTTTTTTTGGACAGGATTTAGCAAAATGCCCATACTCATCATAGTATTTGCATTTGAATGGAATTTGTTCATAGTCCATAGTTTGCAGGTGGTTCCATCCATCAATGTAGAGGATGATGGATTCCGGTAGGCCCTTTTCTATATCGACCTCAACAAAGATTCGGGCACATGAGAACATAGGGGCTTTTGGCTCAGATTTGTCCACGTATTTCCCCAAAGTGTTTCCCAATTGCTCGAAATTCCTCGTCATTCCAGCAGTGAAGTGGGAGGTGAGGAAGCTTTACCTAGACTGGAACTGCCTTTGGGATATCCTTTTTTGGGTTAAAAGAGAGATCCCATTTATTCAGATACATGGCTCTTGGGCCCATGAAATAGGGGCCATTTCTAAAAAATGAGATCGTGATCCTCCTTCTTTTCAAAGATGAAAGCGAAATAACCTTTCCCATAGAAGATTTGCTGCACCTCGCCTTGAATAAGGGTTCTCCAATTTTTATTAAGTTAGGCCTCAACAGAACGGGGAGATGGCCAGAGCCCAGTGAACAAGCCTATGAGGCCTTTCTCAGAGAGGGCAACTGCTTTGCGTTTTGAGGCGGCGGAGTTGAGCTTCACTTCTGGAACGTCAACGTGCTTAACAAACCGGGAGGAGGGGGGGGCAGTGGTTGATGGAGGGGGAAGAGAGGCCACGATATTGTGGAAGTGATCCTCGACTGAAATGGGATCCGGTGGATCCATGGGTGCAGGGCCTGCAGGCCTGTAGACCAGAAACCCTAGATGCTCTCACTTAGGGTTTTCCACACATGAGTTCGGACGACGAGATATAGTGCATGTCAGGTGAAATAACTCCCGAATTCTTATTATTTATCCATAGAATGCCTTTATTTATACATCTAAAATGACTCTTGGGATCAAACATCCGAGAGTCTCTTCATATTCCTAATATTTACAATAACGTATAATCCTAACAAATTATATTCCAACAATCCCCCCCTTAATCTGAAGGGGTGTTAGTAAGTCTGAGCATGTTTCTGAATCTTTCAAACTTTTCTCGTCCAAGCGCTTTGGTGAAGATGTCTGCAACTTGATCATTTGTGGAACAATGTCGAAGATGGATTGTCTTGGCCTCTACATGATGTCGAATCAAATGATACTTTGTGTTGATGTGTTTGGTTCGATCATGGAATCTGGGATTCTTAGCCAGCTTGATTGCAGAAGTATTGTCGATCAATAATGGAGTGGAGTTCTCTTGTTTTTCTTTCAAATCTTCAAGTATCTTCTTGAGCCATACTATTTCTTTCATTGCTTCAGCTGCAGCCACATATTCTGCTTCTGTTGTTGAATTTGTCAGAACTGACTGTTTGCGTGATCTCCATGAGACAGCTGCTGATCCAAGACTCATAGTGTATCCAGAAGTTGATACTCCTGTCTCCTTATCACCATCAAAATATGAGTCTGAGTACCCAATAAGTTTGAAGTCATCCACCTTAGAGTAATTGAGTCCAACGTCTTGAGTCCCCTTCAAGTATCTTAGAACTCTTTTTGTAGCTGACCAGTGTCCTTCACAAGGTTTATGCATGAACCTTGAAAGTATTCCAACAACATAATAAATATCTGGTCTAGTTGTTGTAAGGTAGATAAGTCTTCCTACAAGTTGTCTATACTTGGTCGCATCTTCAAATTCTTTTCCTTCGCTTGATGTGAGCTTCATTTTCTGTTCCATTGGAGTAGAGATAGGGTTGCAGTCTGTCATGCAAAATTTGTCTAGTAGTTCTCAAACATATTTTTTCTGAGATAGGAATATGTACTTAGGATGTTGAGTGACTTCAATTCCTAAGTAATAGTGGAGATGTCCCATATCTGTCATTTCAAAGATCTTTTTCAAATCTTTCTTTATGGATGCTATATAGCTCTCATTGTTTCCTGTCATCAAAAGATCATCTACGTACACCACAAGATACACAATAGATCTTCCAACTTTCTTTATAAACAGTGTTGCATCATCAAGATCAAAATGTTCGAAATTTAACTTCAAAAGATGCCCAGTTAATTTTTCATACCATGCGCGAGGTGCTTGTTTTAGGCCATACAAGGATTTGACAAGCTTGCATACCTTTTGCTCTTTTCCTTTCACAACAAAGCCTTATGGCTGAGACATGAAGACATTCTCTTTCAAGTATCCATTTAAGAAAGCAGTCTTCACATCCATCTGATGAACTTTCCACCCATTCTGAGGAGCTAAAGAGAGTAAGGTACGGATGGTAGCCCATTTTGCTGTAGGAGAAAACGTTTCTTCATAGTCAATTCCTTCCTTCTGTGCATAGCATTTTTCTACAAGCCTCGCTTTGTGCTTGTCAAGTGAGCCATCTGATCTATATTTGTTCTTGTACACCCACTTGCAGCCAATTGATTTGGTTCCAACTAGAGGGTCAACCAGCTTCCAAGTTACATTCTTCATGAGTGCATCATACTCATTCTGCATAGCTTCTTTCCACTCAACTCGAGTAGAAGCTTCTTTAAAGGAAGTTGGTTCAAAGTTAGCAGATAAATTAAATTCACAATCAAATGATACATCCATGTCATCACATGAATATCTGCTTCCCCTCCATCTTCATGTCTCTTTGAACTTCTCGTTCCCGTCTTTCCAACTTCATCCGGATGGACACTTTCAAGTGTCTTTGTGGCCCATTTAGGAATCTTCTATGATGGTCCTGGTTGATCAGCTGGTGGTACTTCATTTCCTTCAAGGTTGAGTCTTCCAAGTCTCTCAATCACATCATCCAGTTGAATCTCTTGTTTAGGTGAAGTAGCAGGAACTTCTTCATGCGGGGGAGTTGGTGCTTCATATGGAAATTCCAAAGGTTGATCCAGAATAGGAATCCCCCCTTCAAGGTTTGGAATTTCATATTCATTTTCAGAATATTTCTTTGGATGAGGATATTTTTCCAAATGATCAAGCTGTCTCTCAATGGACTGGTCATTTTTATTAGTCTCAAGAAAAATGACATCTCTGGAAATAAAAAACTTCTTGTTTACCTCATCATACAGATGGTATGCCTTGGAGTTTTCTTCGTACCTCAGGAAAATGCATTTTCTGCTTCGAGCACCAAGCTTGTTTCTTTGCTCCTTTGGAATCAAGGCATAACAGGTGGAACCAAAAACTCTGAGATGCTTGATGAAAGGGAGATGGCCAAACCACATTTCATGTGGAGTCTTGTTATCAAGAGCATTTGAGGGACTTCTGTTTCTCAAATAGGATGCACATTTCACTACATCACCCCAAAACATTAGTTTTACATTCTTAAAAAACATCATTGAGCGTACCATATTCATTATGGTTCTGTTCATTCTTCCTGCTACACCGTTTTGTTGAGGATTGTAGGGAACTGTAGTCTGATGTGCAATTCCATGTTGACGAAAATAATCTTGAAAAGCATTTGAAGTGTATTCTTTCCCATTGTCAGTATGAAGTGTACCAATTTTAGATTGTGCTTGTTTTTCTATCAATGCATGAAAGTCCTTGAATGTTTGAAATGCTTCTGATTTTGTCTTTAATGAGTAAATCTAGCACATTCTTGAGTAGTCATCAACAAAGGTCATAAAATACTTATTCCCATTGGCAGAAGGAGTTGGCATTGGGCCACATAAATCAGAATGCACTAATTCTAATTTCCTACTTGCTCCGAAATTAGATTCATGGAATGGCAGCTTACTGTGTTTCCCTAATATCATGCATCACATT
>LPNX010019460.1:265169-288528 GCA_001517045.1 Pseudotsuga menziesii | reverse complement strand
TGTGATGTTGCACCAGTATCAAGTAGCCAACAATATGTGTAAGATGAAAGTGAAGTCATTTCATTAATACCAAGATTACAATGTGCAACAATACAATGAGAAAAATCTAAATATTTACTAGCATCTTGGTTCTTATTGTCATCTTTCTTCTGGTTATGTCTGTCTTTGATGGAGTCCCATGAAGCCCAACACTGATCTGCTGTGTGTCCAATCTTTCCACAACGCTTGCACTTCAAATCTGATCTTTTGCTGGAGTTGTTTCTGCCTCCTCTACCTCTGAAGTTTCTTCTTCCTCTACCTCTCTTGTTGCTTTCTCCTTTGGGATGATCATTGGATTGGTCTTTGGTGTGGTTCTTTGCTTTTTGAACAAAGCAAAGTGATTCTCCAGAATGCTCGGTTGTCTTCTTACCAAAAGCTTTCTCTTTGTCAGCTATCTTCTCTACCAGGGTGTCAAATGTTAGTGATTTGAACTTGTCACTTCCTTGCAACGACTCAAGATAGTTGGAGTGAGAAGGATACAAAGATTTTACAAATGTTGCAAGGGGAAGATATGGTTTCATACCAGTGGCTTGAATCTTGTGCATGATAGCTTTGATTTCAGAGGCAAGTAACATGGGATCATTGTCTTTTACTTCCAAACTGAATAGTTTTAGCATTAGTTGAATAAATTCCATTTCAGAGTGTGAATCATACAGATCTTTTAACGTTTTTAGTGCTTCAAAACATGACTTTGCAGGCAATATGTGTTGGCTCACTTCTTCACTGACTGTGGCAGTGATTACCGCTAAAGCTTTCTTGTCTTTTGTTTTCCAAATGGCCTTCTCTTTCTTATATTCTGGAGGTCCTGGGACTCTAGTTATGGGCCTTCCAGCTTCTGTCTCTATTGTGGTGCCTTCGCAAATACCATCCCAAAGGTCATTGTAGATGAAGCCAGATTTGATCTTCCTCCACCATTCTGGATAATTGTCTTTGCCAGTGAGAGTGGCACCAACTACAGATGCTATAGATTGCATCTTCTGTGATTGAATCTTGCAACTAAAACAATAGGAGAAAAATAAGAAAGAGTAAAGGTGCAGGTCTAAGTCTCTGCCACCTTCCTCAAGCTTTACAACAATGTCAATGTCTTCAAAAAAGAGAAGCGCAACATGCACTTCTTCTCCAACATATCAACTATCAGTCACAAGCTCATCAAATACACAGCAAAGAAATCGCAGCACTCTTTTTATACCATTGTTAGAATCCTATAGAGAACATAGAAAAATGGTTGAACACAAAGCCAATGAAAGACACAACATTAGGTGTGAACGCTCACGGATTTGCTTGAACATTTAGAGGGACGTCTTGACCAGTGGCTCACGACATAGCTCCGATGTGATCAATTAAGGAGGTAGTCTCACAATTCCAGGCAGCTTTCACTACTTACACAACTCAACATGCGGGTCTCAGCCTCCAAATATATCATAGTAGATGACAATCTTCAAGGACGTGATATCTCAAGTGACGGCTCGAACAAGGATGTCCTCATGGAGATCCAAATACTATCGTGATATTTCAAGGGTGTGATATTTTATGCTTGAAGAGAATAAAATAGTATCGTGGTCACTAATGTAATTCACAATGGCTCCCACAATATTAGGGTTTCTCATGCATAACAATAATGTAGAGAAAATGCATGGACAAAAATTAGGGTTTAGTCGATGAAATAGTATCTTTACTGCAGAAATCTTCAGTCACTGATCGTCCACAAACTCGTAGCAGCCAAATAATAAAACGTCTTCACCAATTCTTAGCAAGTCGCAGCTCTCAAACTATAATGTAGCCTTCAAGATACAATATTATGAACACAAATATATCTTCAATCATACATTATCGAGAAAACAAATACAATAGAGTGCACAGTCTCTTGCAGCTCTCCAAAAGAATTTATGAGAGATTGTAGCCACATAATCATGACTGTCACACACTCGTTGAGAATGACAGGAAATGGGAGAGCACGCTATAATCAGTAGCAAAGTGAAAACATGCCAAGAACAGAGTGAGAAATACAATGGAACGATGAGATTCAAGAATACTCATGACAGCCAAGTGAAAGCACAACGCATGCAATGCAACCGTTCGGGTAGTGAAAGATTATGCAGTGAATTGAGGAAACAAACCCTTTCATACCTCAAACATAGCTCTGAAAACTATAACGCATACAATGCATGCACACTGGTAGGAGAGCAGGCTGGCAGTGAGCAGTAGAATAAATCAGAGTGTGTGCAACAAAGATGGAGGAGCAAATGCCTCACAAAATGTTCAACTTTGAGCTTTGTGCAGAAGGAAGACACATTAATGAGTCAGCATTCTCGCAATGGACTGGCAAGCAGAAAGGAAGACAGGAATGAAACACAACAGGCAAGAGGAATGAAACGTAACAAGTTATCGCATCACTCATGAACGTTAGAGAAGCCAGCGCATGCACCAATGCATGTAATCTGCAGACTGAGGAAAGCCCAGGGTGCAGATAGCAACAGAATGTAGACTGTACATGCAGGAGTTATGAATCGCTCTGATACCACTGTCAGGTGAAATAACTCCCGAATTCTTATTATTTCTCCATAGAATGCCTTTATTTATACATCTACAATGACTCTTGGGATCACACATCCGAGAGTCTCTTCATATTCCTAATATTTACAATAACGTATAATCCTGACGGATTATATTCCAACAGTGCGTGTATGTTATAATTATTATTATTATTAGGTTTATTATGGATTGAAAATATAAGATATATTTCAAATATAATTAGTTTTTTTATTTAATTTTTTATAGTGTGTTTATTATTTAAATGGAATATATTATAAGTTGAATACTTTATTTTTTGAAAAATTTACTTGAAATCATAATTTAATTTTCAAGAAATAAAATAATATTTTATAATAAATACAATTTATAAAAAAATAAATAAGTTCACATACTTGATTTTAGTAAACAATTTTTTATTTCAATTGTGATATAAATTTTATTTTTATTTTTATGGATTGAAATGGATATAATGTATGTTAAATATAATGATTTTTTTTATTTAATTTTTTTTAAGTGTTTATTTAACTAAATTTTAAATAAAATATATTATAAGATGAATATTTTATTTTTATTTTTTATATTGTTATATATTTATTTTAATAAATAGTAGAGGTTACAAATACATTTTTCTTTTATTTATAATGTGTTAATTTAGAAGAACAAAGAAAATTTAAATTCAAAATATAATATTTAATTTTTCTTAATATCATATTATATTTCAATGAATGATGTATCTTATAAACATGTATTTCTTTATTTATATTTAATAGTTTGAATATTGTTTTTCAAAAAATAAAAAATATATTTATAAATAATTAAGATATAAATTTTATAGATTTGAAAAGATCATAAAAAAAAGCTATCAAGTAATTTGAAAAACTAATCTTCTTTTTACCAAAAATATTTAACATAACAAAAAAGTTCCATTACAATCACCAAAAATTTACTAATTGTTTTTTATAATGTTATATTTTATTTCAAAATACAATATATGTAAAAAGTGTGTGCATTTTTTTTCATTTTTATAATTCAAATATAACTATCTGTTATTTTTATTTTTAATAAATATAATATTTTTTATTAATTCAATATATTATAAGATGAAATAATTTATTTTTTATAATATAATAAATTCAGATAAATAATATAAAATAACAAAATTATAATTAATAATATAAAAATATAAATTTTATTGTTTGTGTTATGTTATATTGTATACAATAATTTAATACTATGTTGTATTTAATATAAATTAAAAATTTGAAATTATAAAAATTTATTTGAAATAACAATTCAGTTTTAAAAAAATAAAAATAAATTTTAAGATATATATAATTTAACAAAATTAAATAAGATGAAATATCTTATTCATAACCCAAATCTTATTTCAATGTATGTTATAATGAAAACCTTCTTTTATTTTATTTTTTACAATGTTATATGTTTATTTTAATAAATAGTGTATGTCACAAATATCTATTTCCTTTATTTATAATGTATTAATTTAGAATCATAAAGAAAATTTAAATTCAAAGTATAAGATTTAATTTTTTATACTATCATATTAAATTTTAATGGATGATTTAAGATATAAGATTTAATTTCCTATAATTGAAAAATGATTTGAAAAAAAAAAATCATATTTACAAATAATTAAGATATAGATCATAAATTGTTTATCAATTAATTTCAAAACTAACATCCTTTTTACCAAAAAATTTACCAATGGTTTTTATAATGTCATATTTTATTGCAAAGTATAATATATGTAAAAGATATATGATTTTTTAAATATAATTATCTTTTATTTATATTTTATTTATTTATAACGCGATGAATTCATAGAAATAATAAAAAACTATAAAAATATAAATTTTATTTATTGATGTATATTATGTTGTAATGTGTTTAGGATGGTTTTGTTATGTAGTGTACAATAATTATATTATGTTGTATTTGCTATTAATTAAAAATTAAAATTATAAGAATTTATTTGAAATGACAATTTAGTTTTGAAGAAATAAAAATAATATTTTAAAATAAATATAATTTATAAAAAATAAATAAGATGAGAAGCTTTATTTTCATAACCAAAATTTTATTTGAATGGGTGAATAATTTTAGAAATATGTATATGCTATAAATTTTATTTCTAATTTTATGGATTGAAATAGATAATATATGTTGCAAATATAATTAGCTATTCAACTAAAATTTAAATGAAATACATTAGAAGATGAATACTTTATATTTTACAATGCCATTTATTTATAAATGGATGGTGTATGTTATGGATATATATTTCTTCTACAAAAATGTATTAATTTAGAATAATAAAGAAAATTTAAATTTAAGATATAATATTTAATTTTTCATAATATTATATTATATTTAATAAATGATGTATGTTATAAATATGTATTTTTTTGGTTTATACTTTTGTAATTTGAATATTTTTTCCAAAAACAATTCATATTTATAAATAATAAAAATATAAATTTTACAAATTCAAAAAAATTATATATTTTAATAGATAATGTATTTCTTAATTTATATTTTTGTAGTTTGAATATTTTTTCCAAAAAACAATTCATATTTATAAATAATCAAGATAAAAACTTTAAAATTCAAAAAGATTATAAAAAAATCATCAAATAATTTTAAAACTAACATTCTATTTACCATAAATATATCTTGATTAAAAAGCTATATTACAATCATCAAAAAATTACTAATGGTTTTTATAATGTTATATTATGGAAAAATAAATATTTATCCATTTCAAGTAATTTTAAAACTAACATTTTTTTACCAAAAATATTTAACATGACTTAAAAGTTCCATTACAATCACCAAAAATTTAGTAATTGTTTTCATAATGTTATATTTTTATTTCAAAGTAAAATATAAGTTAAAAATATATGCATTTTTATTTCATTTTTATAATTTAAATATAATTATCTTTTATTTTTATTTTTAATTAATATTATTTTTGATTAATTCAATATAAGTTGAAATACTTTATTTTCTATAATTTAATAAATTTATAAAAATAATATAAAACAATAAAATGATAATTAATAATATAAAAATATAAATTTTACTTTATGTTTTATAATGTAATAAATTCATATAAATAATATAAAACAATAAAATGATAATTAATAATATAAAAATATAAATTTCTTCCAGTTGTGTTATGTTATGTTATAATTTGTTTGTGATGTGTTATGTTATGATGTGTATAATAATTGTACATTACATATATATTTATGAATTTTGATGTATTTAATATACATTAAAAAATTAAAATATTAAGAATGTATTTGATATGACAACTTAGTTTTGAAGAAATAAAAATAATATTTTTAAATATATATAATTTATCAAACATAAATAAGATGAAATATCTTATTCATAACCTAAATCATATTTTAATGGGTGAATTATGTTACAAATTTTATTATATAATTATTTAATTTTTTTATAACGTGTTTAATTAACTAAAATTTAAATGATTTTTTTTTTCCACAAAAAGAATCATAATTTTATATACAAACGTACAAAATTATATTCTTTAGATGGCGCAATATCACATAGTAATACTTGCTCATACTCTCAAAATATATTGTCATAACTGATGAAACATATGATCAAAACTATATCTAGTTAATCTCCATTACATTTTGATTTAAGTTTTTAGGATGAAATTCATATTTTATCATTTTATTTTTATCTTTGGATTTATATGATTTAATGTGTAGAGATTAAAATTTACAATAATTTTTGGGTTTAAAATTTCACTTGAGATTTATATTCTATCATTTATATTATATTTAATTACTTTAAGTTGCATTTTGAGTTTGTTATACTAATTTTTGATTTTGAGTTTCTAATATTAAAATGTATATTTTACCATTTTATTTTTATCTTTGAATTTATAAGTTTTAATAAGGAGAGATTAAAATTTACATTAATTTTTTCTTTGTTATTTTATTTTTTAGAACTTAAAACTGCCATGCATCATTGGCTAGATAGATGGGGGCATCATTGGCTTCTTTATTCTGCTTCTTGACCTCGGGATGGGGAAGGGTGAATGAAATGACCTCGACACAGAGTGGACTCTTCTTTCCTTTAGAGTATCTCGAAAGAATGGCTTGCTGCACTTGCTAAGATTGCCACTGACTAGATCGTGGCTGGTGAAAGAGCCAAGGCGTAATTATGAAAAAAGAGTGGGAATGCAAAAGTAGTTGGGCTTGATGAGTAAAAATTAATCGATGATTGAAGTGATAAAAATTAGGGTAGTTTTAAGTTCCAAATGGGTTATTGAAATGAGTTAATGGTGCAGTTTTACATTTAAATTTGGTAGGTAATTTTTTTTATTTTGGGTTTTTTAAATTTTAGGTTAAGATTTACATTCAAGTTTTATAAGATTTAATTGATTAAAATTTACTTTGTAAATTTTATTTGTTTTGTATTATATCAATTTTATTGTAAATTATTTTTGGGTTTATAAGTATAATAATGTCTAAATTTACTTTTTATTTTTGGGTTTATAAGTATATATATTGGCTTTATTTATTATTATTATTATTTTATTATAATTTTTTTTATTGTAAATTATTTTTGGGTTTATAGGTATAATAATGGTTAAATTTACATATATATTGGTTTTCATTTTTTATTATTTTATATCATTTTATTTCAATTTTTTTTTTAAAACAAACAAATAGAAAAAGTTAAGAAGCTTTAGAGGGTTACGAAAGCTTTGTGACTAATAAATAATAATTAAGAGGAAGTAGGAAGTAGCTTATGTATGATTTCATTGGGATGTTGTTTTATGTAGGTGTGCATGAAAACATGTTTATGCCATGAAGGTAAAAGTTGTCAAAGTGCATGAAAAATGAAGATGATCAAGGTATGTTTTGAAAATAATTTAGCTATTTATTTTGGATTATATTTCAAAGAAATTTTAGTTATATTTTGTTATTTATTATTTCTAAAAACAATACTAATTATTAATTAATCATTTTTTGGTCTCCTAGATAAATGAAATGGAGAAGTGGAGGATGCTTTGGAGGATGAAAATAATGATGGAGAAGACATCTTCAATATGTGAAAGAAAATGGAAAATAGAATTTATGAGGATTCAACCTCATTTTTAAATTGTCAATTATATTACATTTTTTTCTTATGTAACACTGAAAACAAATATATCAATAAAGTTCTCAATTTTAGAGGGTCCTTGAACACCGTGCCTTCTTAGGTTTTTCCTGGTCAGGATTCTTCCTCTACCCACCAGCCACAGCCATCTTGGGCCATAGGTTCGATGTCCATATCTTCTTCCAGGTTCTGTCAGCCTCCACTTGGTTGCCTAGACTGATATTGTAAGCTTCCTTTATGCCAAAGGATCCCCTGTCCGTATATCCCCACCTCAATATATATGGGCATTCTTAACCCTAACAAAGCGCTTGAGCATTTCCTCTTGGAAAGCCCCCCAATCCTCAACACTTATAAGCTCTGTTTTTTCCTAAAAATCCCACTATCGCTAATCTTCTAAATTTTTGATCATCCAAAATTGGCTCACCTGAACCTTGCCCTCCTCGAGGGCCTTCTCCTTAATATGTATCCATCTCGGGTCTCTCCCTAGGAAGGGTAGTTGATTCCATGAATCATCCCATAATTTTGCATTTCTACCATCCCTGATCTCCCAGAAGCTATGGTCTTGTACAATATTTCTTCTAGTCATCGCTTTCATCCATATGACAGTTCCGCTCAGTGCCTCGTTGAATCTAACCAATTGATGGATGGGCCTATCGTGAGCATATTTAATGTGCCACAACTTGGCCCAAGGCTCAGATAATTGATTTTCCCATCGGCACCAAAATTTTGGTCCCTGGATCTCGGCCATAATTTCAGGATCCCTGAGCCCAAGTCCTCCCTACTCCTTAGGATGACAAATATCTTCCCAACTAACCAGGGAAAATTTAGCTTTCGCCTCTCTACTACACCACAAAAAGTTTGGGTGCAACTTCGGATTTCCTTGAGGATAGACTTAGGAGCGGAGAGAACCGAGAAAAGGTAGATGGGCATAGCCTGCATGACAGTTTTAACCAGGATCAACCTACTAGGAAATTTTAAGGGTCAGAGAACCCAGCTTAAGAGCTTCTGCTTCATTTTATCTAAGAGTTCCTGCCAGGAATTTTTCGTCAGCTTCCCCACCCCAAGGGGTATTCCCAGATACTTAGACGGCATAGATCCTTTCATGAAACCCAGGATCTGAATGATGTTCCTTTGAGTGGATGGGGCAGTATTCATAAAAAAGACCTATGATTTATTCAGATTGACATCTAAGCCAAAATCCTTAGCAAAAAGGTTCCGGATTTTTTTGAAGCTTTGTGCTTCTTGGACTAAAGGGTGCCCCATGAGCATGGTATCATCTACGAATTGCTGATGGGTCTGAGGGTTATTCCATCATGGACTCTTAGCTCCCTCAACTCTCCTCTCTCCGCCTGAGTAAGGATAAGGAAACTGAGACCTTCAGCCATAAGAATGAAGAGGAAATGGGACAAAGGATCACCTTGTCTAATACCATGGGATGGCTGGAAGACACTAGTTGGCGACCCATTAAGGAGGATGTTGAAGAAGGGATTTGTGACCAAACTCATGACCCATTCCACCCAGCCCCGAAAAAATCCATAGGCCTCCAACATTTTATCCATAAACTGCCAACTCAATTTATCATAAGCCTTTGCTATGTCTAGCTTAATCATCATACCTGGTTGCCTCGTGCTTTTTAGCAAGTGGGGCACCTCATGGACAAGAATGGCACCATCCAGAATCTGCCTTCCTTCCACAAACCCCAACTGCTCAGGGCTTATGAGCTTGGGAAGGAGAGGTTTTAGACGATTAGCTATTACCTTGGAGATGATCTTGTAGATCACATTACATAAGGCTATTGGTTGA
Organism: Pseudotsuga menziesii; assembly: GCA_001517045.1. Classification (NCBI taxonomy): domain Eukaryota; kingdom Viridiplantae; phylum Streptophyta; class Pinopsida; order Pinales; family Pinaceae; genus Pseudotsuga; species Pseudotsuga menziesii. Next base: position 278,991 of record LPNX010019460.1, on the reverse strand, counting down.
AATTTGTCCAGACTATCAGCCCCTACCTCCTTGGGGATTAAGGTCAGGAAGGTTGCATTGAAAGCTTTGAGGAATCCCCTCTTGTTTCTGGATTCTTCAACGATCTCAAGAACCTCCTCTTTGAGGAGGTCCCAAAAGTGGTGGAAAAAATTGGAGGTGAAGCCATCCAGGCCTAGAGCTTTCCCTAGGGACATTTGAATGACTACTTCCTCTACCTCCTGCATGGCCATCGGTTTGGTCAGCATCTCGTTGTTTTCTCTAGTGACTTCCCTTGGGATTAGGTGGGTGATTTTTTCTATGTCCCTACCTCTGTCCCCTCCATCCTCGCTAAGAATCTCAGAGAAGTGCTAAGTGAGCTCTGCGTCTATCTCCCTTCTGGTTTCCACTCGAATGCCATCCCTTTTCTTGAGCTTTTGGATTCTAGAACTGCTTTTGTTCTGAATCACCGAGTTATGGAAAAAATTGGTGTTTCTTTCGCCCTCCTGTAGCCATTTAACCCTAGCTTTTTTTTTCCAGAATATCCCTTCTTGCCTTTCCCTTGCCTCTATTTGACTCAAAAGGTTTTTCTCTTTGACCTTCATGTCCTCATCCCAACCTTCTTCCATGCCTTTTCTGTTGATGAGGTCCAGCTCACTTAATAGCCTTTTTTTATCCTCAAAGATATTCCCAAATTCTTCCCTGTTCCACATGCAGATTTTAACTTTTAGGGTCTTAATTTTCTCCTGAAAGCGACACATAACCATTCCTAGAGGGGGGACCAGCTCCTACCACCACTGATTGAAAAGGTCCTTGAAGTCTTTGTGTTCCAGCTAGAACTGCTCAAATCTGAACGACTTTCCCATAGAGGATCTTGACCAGTCCCAGGAAAGGAAAATGGGCCAATGATCAGAGCCTGCTGCAGGGAGAACATCAGCCACAATTTCCCCTGTGCTATGAATAATGTTCTACAAAACCAAGAATCGATCAAGGTGAGAGGCCACGAGGTGTTCCCCACCCCTCTTATTGTTCCAAGTATACCAACCAGTGCCCATCTCTAGATCCATTAAGGGACTTTGAGACAGAAACTTGCAGAAGGATTCTTGAAATTTATCCAAGGTTCTTCTACCACCCTTCTTCTCCACTAGGTTGGCAATAAGATTGAAGTCCCCTCCTATTACCCAATTTCTAGCCTCAGTTTGGCCCTTGAGCCACTTGAGGAAATCAATGAAGGCCTGTTCTCAAGGAAGATGATGGGGCCATAAACATTCCCCAGCGAACCCTTCACTCCCGAATCTAGGATGTGGAAATTTGCCATAAGAGAGAACTTGTTTGCTCGCCAATCAGAGAGTTCCACAACCCTTGGTTTCCAGAAAATTGCAACTCCACCCACTTGACCCACAACATCTAGGGCCATTAGATGACTACCTTTCCAGATTTTGTCTCTAATTTTCTCCAAGCCCTCAAGACTACACTTAGTTTCTTGGAGGAAAATGATATCCAGGTTTTCCTGCTTGATTTTCCTATTTAGGGTTTTCCACTTCCTGGGGTTGCTACACCCCCTTATATTCCAAGATATGAGCTTCATTGACAAACCTTATTAACTTCAGAGAAGGCTTCCTTGATCGTTGGATATTAGCATGAATCAATGAGTTTAACACCTACCACTGCAATACTTTGCTTATTCGTCTTTCGTCCCCTTCATAGCTCATCTTCTAGAGATTTCCTCTTGCTACCTTTTTGCAGATCTGGGTCAATCCCCAGACTCTCATGGGAACCAGCTCTAATGATTGCTTCTTGAAGAATTTCAATCTGGCGTCGAGACACATAACCCTGTCCCTTCTTCCCACATTCTTCCTCAATTGCATCCAGATCTAGCTCGCCCAATTCCATTTCGTCGCCTTCTTCCTCCATAGTCACGTCCATCTGCTGCACTTCCTCCTCCTCTGGGGCCTTGGCCAGTCCTTCCTGCTACTCTGCTACGGTTCTTTCCTTAGAGATATCTCCTTCCTCCATCTCCCTCCCTAGCACCTCAAAGGGGTTTTTTGATCGTTGCATCTTTGTCACCTACTCCTTCTTTGCATTGGATGTCTCGCCGCCCTTGCTTTTTTGTCTGTATTTTACTTGTTCAAGCCCATCCTTTTCCACTTCCCTTTCTTAACGGTGGACAAAGGAACCAACCCCAGGGATTAGTTTGGGGCAGTTCCTCCCCAGATGACCATAGTCGTGGCAGTGCCTGCACTGAAAGGGTAGTTGCTCATAGTCAATGGGCTGAATCCATTCCTCATCTTCCCAGTTTAAACTGATCACTTTCGAGAGTTCCTTGGAGAGGTCCATATAGACGCAGATCCGGGCAAAGGAGGTATATCGCTGGACCTTAGTTTGTTCTTCTACTTTTATGAATTCCCCAAGGGTGTTCCCTATGTCCTTCGTCGCGTCCAAATCCCAATATTCACCTGGTAGTGAGAAAAGGTGAATCCAAATAGGGGCAACCATTGAGTCTTCCGTTTCTGGGTTAAAACGTTCTTTCCATAGACGGAGGTATAATCTAGCCGAAAAGAAAAAATATGAGCCTCCCTCCATGATTCTATCTCTGTCTTCCTGGTTGAAAAAGATGATAGTAAAGAAACCCTTAGATCCCATTTGCAGACCATAATTCCCTTTAGGGTTCCACACACTGTTTATCCATTTAACCATATCTTTCTCCTTTGGCTAGATCCCCACAAATTTCCCGATGAGGGCCTTCTCCTTCCAAAGTTCAATCTTACCTTTAACTGTCTCAGATCTGATTTGGATCGCCCGAATAGTGGAGGCTTTTGTCAAACAACCCCCTAGGCCATACTTCTTTCCTGACCCGACTCATGCCTGTCTCCCGCCACCATCTCCACCACCATCCTGCCTCTCGCTTCCTTTTCCAACTCCCCCCTCCATCGAATCGAGAACTCGAGGCCTCGTGGCAACCATGAACCTCCTCAGGGGGCCCGAAGACTCGCCTGCACGGCCTAGTCGCCCACCGCTTGGCCTAAACACATAACCCTATAATCCACCTCCCTGCACTCGAAACAAAGCATCAAATGGATAATGTATGTTAAATACAATTAGTTTTTTTATTTAATTTTTTTATAATGTATTTATTTAAATAAATTTTAAATGGAATATCATAAGATCAATAATTTATTTTTTAGTTTTTACAATGTTATACATTTATTTTAATGTATGGTGTAGTTAAAATTTATTTTTCTTTTATTTATAATGCGGTATCTAAAGTAATATTTTAAAATAAAGACAATCTATCAAAAATAAACAAGATAAAATACTTTATTTTTATTAACCAATTTTTATATCAATAGATGAATTATGTTACAAATGTGTTTGTTACCAAATTTATTTCTATTTTTATGGATTGAAATAGATAATGTAGGTTAAATATAAATAGTTTTTTTATTTAATTTTTGGATAATATGTTTATTTAACTAAAATTTAAATAAAATACTTTAATTAATGTGTTTATTACAAGATTAATACTTTATTTTTTTAACAATGGCATATATTTTTTCTAATGGATGATGTAGGTTACAAATATCTTTTTTCTTTTATTTATAATACAGTAATTTAAAATAATATTTTAAAATAAAGACATTTATAAAAAATAAGTAAAATAAAATATTTTCTTTTCATAAACAATTTTTATTTAAGTGAGCCAATTATGTTATAATTTTTATTATTATATGAATTGAAATAGATAATGTATGTTACAAATAAAATGAGTATTATTATTTACATGTTTTATAATATGTATTTAACTAAATTTTAAATGGAATATATTATAAGATAAATATTTTATATACATTTAAAAAAAATTATTCGAATGTTACAAATTTTATTTATATTTTATAGATTGAAATGGATAATATATATTAAATATAATTAGTTTTTTTATTTAATCTTTTTATAATGTGTTATTTAACTAAAATTTAAATGGAATAGATTATAAGATCAATATTTTTATTTTTTATTTTTTACAATATTATTTATTTATTTTAATGAATGAGGTAGGTTAAATGTTTTTATTTATTTTATTTTATTTCTTTATAATGTGGTATCTAAACTAATATTTTAAAATAAAAACAATTTATCAAAAATAAACAAGATGAAATACTTTATTTTTATTAACCAATTTTTATATGAATGGATGATTTTTTTTTTGTAAATAAAACATATATTACTGTACAGGGACCATATTACAAAGCAAAGAACAACTAGAGCCGACCCAAAAATAGGGGGGCCTCAGTCTCATCTAATGAGAACCCACTCGGGACTTGGTCTGAACAGATTTGCCAAAAAAGAACAGAGTATTCTAACAGTCTCCTATCCCCCCTGATATCTCTGTTTCTATAGTGGGTCCTGATCCTATTACAATGCTTCCCCACCCACATCAAAATTGGCGATTTCAATGATCTTTCGCCACCCAAACCCCAGTTGAGATCATACTGCCAACTGACAAACAAGCTATTCCTATCTAGATTGAGTAGCATCGGAAATACATTAACGAAAAGAAAACCAAGAAAGGGAACTGACTGGTAAGAGGTGTCATTTTCGACCAGATGGGAGGGAGCTCCAGCGATGAAAAGTAGCAGATGGCCTTCCTGCAGTAGGTTGGTGTGAGCCCGACACAAGAGCCGACGAAGGGAACATGGGACCAGCCGAGTTCTGTGCCTCCTCCGGACCTTCATCTCCCTCCTTACCGCCTCGTATGCTCTGCTCCTGAGGTCTAGCTGTCTCCATGGCTCGGTGATCCACCGGGTGGAATGGGAAGCCCAGATGAGCTGCGAGGATGTCAATTTTGTGATGCATGGTGTGGCATTCCGTGTTGTGCTCTTTCCAAAATGGGACTGGTTCCAGATCTCTGACCTGCTTCGCCTCCTGGAGTGCAGCAGAGTGCCCAACCAAATGAATAGTTACCTAGTACATCATCAGCATACGGTCGTATGCTGAGGCATGACCGGTGGTGTTTCCCGGGTCCAAGACCTACTCCGCAACTTCCGCACAAAGGTTCTCCCTGGGCATAGCTTTGGATTCCTCCCAGAGCCCCTCGACCACTCTCTCGACTTCGAGCCTAATACTGAGCGGGTCGTGTTCTTTATAGAGGTCCGCCTCCTCCTAGGCCTGGAGCTGCGCTCTGGTTGCTTGGCGAGTCTGGCGCTTAACCGAATTCCCCTTGACCAGTGACGAGCTAGATGCCCCCCCTGAGCCTACCTCCTCTCTAAATTTTCGCTTGGGGGCCATTGGGCACGATTGCGAGGACAAAACAAGCCGTTGGGAGAAAAGATGGGGCCCTTTGATAGGGCTGAGCTCAACAACATGGCACAAGACAAACAACAGATACATAGCCCTGCTCGTTCTGGGTTAAACTTGTCATGGAGGAGCTTAAAGTCACCGAAATATAACAGGAGGACACTCATGGGAGCGTTCCCATCCCTGACCATCTCCTGCATCACTCTCATCATGAGATTGAAAGCCTCTATCCTGCAGCAATAATGAATCCTATCCGGTCGATGATCCTCACACTCAGAGCAAAGCATGGTAGAGCTGACGGTAAGTAACGAAATAATGAATAAGGACCAGCTCCAGCGCCGGTGAACTTTAATGCCAATTGTCCCCATCTGCATTAGCTTAGCCGCGAGTGGGCGTGCTCGCGCCAGCTTTCTCCATCTGTCCTCCCTTCCATCCTATCGTCCAGTTGTGAGGTTGCAGAGAGATCTCTAATGGCCAGGTGTCTGCATTGCTGGGCCCAGTCCTCCTCTTCGTACCCTTCAAGCCCGTCACATCGAAAGCCGACTCCACACTCCACACCAGCATTCGCCAAACAGTCAGCAACCTTATTTGCTTCCCTTTTGACGTGGTGAAAAGAGATGGCAGGGTGCGAGAGGAGAAGGACACGTAGGTGCTCCAGTCTGTATGCTAGGCACCAGCTAGGAGAGATCTTCTTCGTCGTTTGACCATTCAAAAGACGTTTAGCCACTGTGATGAGGGTACTGGAATCACCTTCTATTATCACCGGGAGGAACCACCCACTGATCAGCACTTCCATTCCGCGAAGGAGGCCTTCAAGCTCTGCTGAATTGTTAGTGTCCTTACCTATGGCACCCATGAACACCTTCTTGATTTGGCCTTCATGGTCTCGACATAGACTATCAAAACCTGCCTGACCTGGGTTGTTACAAGACGCTCCGTCGAAATTCAATTTAAAAACACCTGAGGGGGGAGACGACCACATTGTTGGGCTGGAAGGGATGCACAGTTTGTCCCTAAAGTGCAGGGCATCAATCATAGGACCATCCAACCCCCAGTTCTTCACGATCTGGAGTTCCTCCCTTGGGACAACCCTATCCTGTTCGTGCCACTGCATACACCTAATAGAAGATAGCAATTTGTCTTGCAGCATGTTCCATACCACCTCCATATTTTTGCTTTGGCCGCGGAAGATCCTAGCATTCCGCTCCTTCCAAACACACCACATGGCCATGCCCAGAAAAGCATCCCAAATGGTTCTGATGATGGGGTTTTGGAAGGCATGAGGACACCAATCTCTTATAGTCTGAGGGGGTTGGCCCCTTATCCGGTCGCTCTGTCTGAACTTCATTGCCCCCTTGTCCCAAATTGCAGCCGCAAAGGGGCATCTATCCAGCAAATGGCCCATCGTCTCCTCCGCTTGATAACACATACAACACTGAGATGGGCCTAAAATCCCCCGCTTTCCCAGGTTGTCACAGGTGAGGATCCTTCCTCTGACTACAAGCCAAGCAAAGAGGGCCACTTTGGGCCATAAGTTAGCAGCTGGAATTTTACTCCAGATGTCATCCATCGTTGCATTCCTCGACATCCTGATACAGTAGGCCTCCTTGATGCTGAAGGATCCTTTTGAAGAATATCCCCACCGTAAGATATCTGGGCCCTCTTGAGCTTTGAGAAATCATTTTTGCAATTCCTCCTGGAAATCTTCCCAATCATTCTCACTCATAAGGACAGGTTTCTCAGGGAAGTTCCACTAGTGATAATCCATTTGGACTCCTAGACCCCACGATTGGTACACCAGGACCTTGCCCCTCTCAATCTCCTGCTGTTTGATAGGAGCCCACCGGGAGTCTCTTCCTAGGATGGGGAACTGGTTCCAAGAATCTTCCCAGAACTTTGCCCTGCAGCCATCCCTAATTTCCCAAAAACTATGCTCTTGGATAATTGATTTTCCAGCCATGGATTTTACCCAGATGGGGGATCCACTAGGGGCTTCATTGAAACGAATCAGAAGATGTCTGGGTCTGTCCCTGGCATATTTTTTACTCCACAGTCTTGCCCAGGGTTTCGATGAATGATTGTCCCACCTCCACGAAATCTTGGCCCCTAAAATATCCGACATGATTTCAGGGTCACTAAGGCCCAAACCCCCCTGAACCTTAGGTTTGCAGACATCCTCCCAGCTTACCAAAGAAAATTTGGTATTTTCCCCACTCGATCCCCAAAGGAAATTATGTTGGATGCTTCAAATTTGCTTAAGGATAACCTTTGGTGTGGCTAAGATCGAAAAGAGGTAAGTCGGCATCGCTTGTAAGATGGACTTGACTAAGGTCAGCCTGCTAGGAAAGTTAAGGGTGTGGAGCACCCAACTAGATAGTCTCTGTTTTAGCCTATCCAAGAGTTCTTGCCATTCTTCAATTTTCAACCTTCCAATCCCCAGGGGAATGCAAAGATATTTAGATGGGAAGTCTCCTCTAGAGAGGCCCAGGATTCTCAGGATATTCCTCTGAGTGGCCGGAGGGGTATTGACAAAGAAGACCTGAGATTTAATAGGGTTAACCGCCAAACCTGAGGCCTAAGCAAAAAGGTCCAGACTTTTTTTGAAGCTTCGGGCTTCTTGGACTGAAGGGTGCCCCATGAGCATAGTGTCATCCACAAATTGTTGATGTGTCTGAGGGGGCATCCCCTCATGAGCTTTCACACCTCGAATTGCCCCATGTTCGACCTGGGCCGCAATGAGGTGACTTAGGCCCTCCACCATGAGGATGAATAGAAAGGGGGATAGAGGGTCCCCTTGGCGAATGCCCTAAGAAGACTGAAAGGTGAAGGTCGGGGATCCATTTAGGAGGATATTAAAGAAAGGCAAGGAAACCAAACCCATGACCCACTTAACCCAGTCGAGAGAGAAGCTGTAGGCTCCCAACATCTTCTCCATGTATTCCCAGCTGAGCCAATCGTAAGATTTTGCAATATCAAGCTTGATCATCATCCCAGGGGATCGAGAGCTTTTGAGCGAGTGTAGAACTTCATGCACAAGAATAACCCCATCCAAGATTTGCCTTCCTTCCACAAAACCCGATTGTTCGGGGCTTATAAGCATCGGGAGGAGGGGTTTGAGTCTGTTGGCAATAAATTTGGAGATGATCTTGTATATGACATTGCATAACGCAATCGGTCTAAATTTGTCTGGAGAATCCGCTCCCGCCTCTTTCAGAATGAGGGTGAGAAAGGTAGCATTGAAAGCCTTGAGGACCCCTTTTTTGATTCTGGATTCCTCCACAATTTCCAGCACATCCTTCTTGACAAGATCCCAAAAGAAATGGAAGAAATTGGATGTGAAGCCGTCGGGTCCAGGAGCTGATCCCAGAGCCATCTGATTGACTGCTTCCTCCACCTCTTGCATCCCAATGGGCTTATTCAACATTTCATTGTTTTCTCCAGTGACCAATCTAGGAACTAACCTAGTGATTTGCTCGATGTCCCTGCTTCTATCTCCCCCATCCTCCCTAAGGATATCCGAGAAGTGTTGGGTGAGCTCAGCTTCTATCTCCCACCTAGAATCCACCCTGTTTTCAGCTCTAGTTTTTAGCTTGTGGATTCTAGAACTGCTCCTGTTTTGGATCACCGAGTTATGAAAGAATTTAGTGTTTCTTTCACCCTCCTTCAGCCATTTAACCCCTGCCTTCTGTTTCCAATATAGCGCCTCTTGTTTTTCCCTGGCTTCCAGCTGCCCCATTGGCTCCTTCTCAGTTTTTTTCATATCCTTGTTCCAACTAGTTTCCATACCCTTTCTGTTGATGAGATCCAGCTCCAGCAACAGTTGTTTTTTGTCCTAAAAAATGTTTCCGAATTCCTCTTTGTTCCACGTGTGGATCTTCGATTTCAGGGCCTTGAGATTTTGCTGAAATCGAAACATTACAGTTCCTGGGGGGGACCAGTTCCTGCCACCACTGACTTACCAGGTCCTTGAAGTCCTTGTGTTCCATCCAGAAGCTTTCAAACCGAAAGGGTTTCCCCCTGGGGGAGCCAGACCAATCCCAAGAGAGACTAATGGGCCAGTGGTCGGAGCCATTCGCCGTGAGGACATCAGCCAGAATTTCCCCCGTACTGTGCATGAAATTTTCTGACACCAAAAAATGATCCAGATGAGAAGCAACCAGGTACTCCCCTCCCCTCTTGTTGTTCCATGTGAACCAACCACTTCCCGTTTCTACGTAAACCAGTGAGCCCCAAGTAAGTAATTCACTGAATGCTTCCTGGAATTTGTCCAGGGCTCTTCTTCCACCCTTCTTCTCTCCGAGATTTGCGATCATATTGAAATTGCCCCCAAGCACCCATGGCTCTTGCTCCGCTTGCTCCTGGAACCAGTTAAGGAAATCCATAAAAGACTGTTTCTCAAGGAAGAAGCTGGGTCCATAGATATTTCCTGCCTTTCCGCAGACTCCTGAATCCAAAAAGCAAAAGTCAGCCATAAGCACAAACTTATTGGCCCGCCAGTTGGAGAATTCCATCGATCGTGGCTGCCATAGAATAGCAATAACACCCAATTGTCTTGCTGCATCTATGGCCATGACTTGGATTCCCTTCCAAATTTTGTCCTTGATCTTCGAAAGACCCCCGAAACTACATTTGGTTTCTTGGAGAAAAAGAATGTCTGGGGATTCTTGCTTAATCTTTCGATTTATTGCTTTCCACTTCATAGGGTTACTACAACCCCTGATAGTCCAAGAAATGAGCTTCATTGGCAAACCTTTTTAGCTTCAGAGAATGCCACCTGGATCGTAGGGTATTGTCCAGACTCAATTAGACACACTCCCACCGCTGCTATTCGCTGCTTGTTTGTCTTCCTTCTGTGGCGCAGTTCCTCCTCTGGGGACTTCCTCTTGCTGCCCTTTTGGGCATCTGGGTCAATCCCCAAACTTTCCATCGCACCCATTCGGATAATGGCCTCCTGAAGAAGTTCAAGTTGACGATGCGAGACGTACCCTTGTCCCTTCTTTCTGCATTCTTCCTCTATGGCATCCAGGTCTAGCTCACCCAGATCCATATCTTCCCCCTCGTCCTCCTCCAATCCTTCCATCTGTTGGGCTTCCTTAGAAACTGGAGATTCAGAGGGGCCTTCCTGCTGGTCTTCAGTCATTGGCATTACCCGCTCCTCTTCACCCTCTTCTAGGGACGATAGAGCTTCGAAAGAGTTCCCTTCAGATTTCTCACGGGATAGAGTGTCCATTCGAACCTGGGTTTTGCTCCCCCCCTTACCGCGGTGCTTGTTCTTAACCTGGGTAAACCCGTCATCAACCCCATCTTTGGGAAGAGCAGGGGCTGTTGTATCATGCTTAAGGCTATCTTTGGGGTAGTTCCATCCCAAATGCCCATATTCATGACAGAGCCGGCATTTGAAGGGGAGCTGTTCATAATCAATGGGCTGTATCCATTCTTCATCTTCCCAGTTTAGACTGATTGCCTTAGGAAGCTCTCTGGATAGATCCATGTAAATGTAGATCTGGGCAAAGGCCATGTATCTTTGGATCCTCGTTTGTTCTGCAACCTTTATGAATTCTCCCAGACTGTTCCCAATATCCCGCAAGGTCTCCAAGTCCTAGTATTCACCTGGGAGGGAGAAGAGGCAGATCTAGACTGGGGCAACTGTCATGTCTTCCGTTTCTGGGTTGAAACGCTCCCATGGTCGCAAGAAAAGGCCAGCTGAGAAGAAGAAATATGGACCCCCTTCCAAGATTCTATCCCTATCTTCCTAGTTGAGGAAGATAATGGTGAAGAAACTCTTTGATCCCAACTGTAGGTCATAGTGGCCTTTAGGTTTCCACACCCCATTGATCCACGTGACCAGGTCTTTTTCCTTCGGCCAAATCCCCACAAATTTCCCTATTAATTCCTTTTCCTTCTAGGTCCCGATTTTTTCCCTGACTGCCTCGGATCTGATCTGAATCACTAAGATGGAAGCCATTCGTGGAAAGAAGCCACTCGTACTCGATTGTTTGCCTTTTCTGGGGACAGGAAGACCCCCGTCTCCCTTGTCGTCCTCTGCTAGGGCATTCCTTCTCATACTAGAAGACCCAATGTCCCGGGAGGGCGCCTCCTACCCTAATGCCGTCATGGCACCATGCAGGAGGCCAAGTTTCCAGGCAATGCCTGCAACCCAAAGCCTTCCTAGGCCGCGTGCCTTGAGCTAATCCTCCACACTACTCTGCAAACCCTCATGCTGTCTTGTGCCTACCTCGGATCCAAATCTCCTACTCAATAGGGATTTTGTTGAAAGTAATCACATAAATAAGTACTTAATGATCATACCATATGAATGTATGAATTATGTTACAAATGTTACAAATTTTATTTCTATTTTTATAGATTGAAATATATAAGATAGGTTAAATATAAATATTTTATTTATTAATTTTTTCGAAAATGTGTTTATTTAACTAAAATTTATATGAAATACTTTAATGAATATGTTTATTATAAGATCACTACTTTATTTTCTTACAATGGCATTTTTTCTAATTGATGGTGTAGGTTACAAATATCTTTTTCTTTTATTTAGAATGTGGTAATTAAAAATAATATTTTAAATTAAAGATATTTCTCAAAATAAATAAAATAAAATATTTTATTTTTATAAACCAATATTTATTTAAGTGGGTTAATTGTGTTATTTTATTATTATTATTTATATATGGATTGAAATGGATAATGTATGTTACAAATATAAGTAGTTTTTTTATTTAAATTTTTTATAATACGTTTATTAACTAAATTTTAAATGGAATATGTTATAAGATAAAAAATTTATTTTTATTTAAAAGAACAATTATTTGAATGCTACAAATTTTATTTATATTTTATAGATTGAAATGGATAATGTATCTTAAATATAATTATTTTTTTTATTTAATTTTTTTTATAATGTGTTTATTTCACTAAAATTTAAATGGAATATATTGTAATATCAATACTTTATTTTTTATTTTTTACAATGTTATATATTTATTTTAATGGATGGTGTAGGTTAAAAATTTATATTTCTTTTATTTATAATATGGTATCTAAAATAATATTTTAAAATAAAAAACAATTTATCAAAAATAAACAAAATGAAATACTTAATTTTCATTAACCAATTTTCATATCAATGGATGAATTATGTTACAAATGATTGTTTATTACAAATTTTATTTCTATTTTTATGGATTGAAATAGATAAAATAAGTTAAATATAAATAGTTTATTTTATTTTATTTTAATTTTTTGATTATGTGTTTATTTAACTAAAATTTAAATGAAATACTTTAGATAATGTGTTTATTATAATATCTAAAATAATATTATAAAATAAAGACAATTTATCAAAAATAAACCAAATGAAATACTTTATTTTCATTAACCAATTTTCATATCAATGGATGAATTATGTTTTTTTTTTACTTAAACATTGGGGAAGAATATATAAAAAACGGAAAATAAGCTTCCGCGGGCTTTTACATAGAGCACTTATTCAAATTAATACTAAATCTAAAAGAATAAAAGAATCCAAGCTTCAGACTAAGAGAGGACAGAGTATTAAGAGAAGAAGAACTGAGGCTGCGCTGGAACAGAGAACAGAGTGAAAACTTTGCAGCCAACGATTTGAACTCTTTGCCCAGCGTTGGGGTGGACCAGGAGCGGCTTTCCAACTATAGTGGCAGTGCTTGGGAGAAGGCTTTGAATACTCACAGCTTTCTTTTGTTCGTGAAGCTTAAAGAGGAGCCTGCAATTCCAACGATTTGTAAAGGAGCCTGCAATCCACAGCTGGGTCTTTCACTTCGTTTTGGAATGGAGACTGAATGTAGCAAATCTTAAAAAGCTTTGAGGAAGGGAATCACTATTACGAACATAGCTTTTAATTTTGCTATTTTGCATAGAAATTTTGGCAAATTTAGGAAATATCTGCCCATTTCTGCCAATTTCTGCCTTTTTACTTGGGTCTGATGTTCTCAGGTTATCAAAGGGCGACAATGGAGAGAGAACCTGGATCTTTTACAGCTGGGAAATCACTTTCATGAGCAGAGCTTTCATGGTTTCTATTTTGCAGAGAATTTCTGGCAGTTTTAGGAAAATTTCTGCCCATTTCTGCCCATTTCTGCAATTTCACTTGAGTCTTATGTTCTTTGGTACTCAAAGGTTTCAGTGTAATGGGGTCCTGGAACTTCTACTGCTAGGGGATGTTGCTGTGGTGCTCAGCTCCATTTTTTATTAAAATTCCTCTGCCCAAAAGAGTGCCACAGTTTGCTTCTTTGTCTGCTAAGTGGTTCAGGTCACGGAGTACATGAAAGAACCTTATTCTTTGAAATTTTTTACTAATCAGGTGGATTTTGTGATACAATTGAGCCAAGTGAATATGTGAGGGAAACTTTTTTTTAATGATAGCTTGGATCAATAATCTAGAGTCGCCAAAGACTGATAACTTTCCCATTCCTTTGGACTGAGCGATTTTTAAACCTTGAAAGAGCCCGCAGAATTCATCTATGTTGTTAGATTCAGTTCCAAGACCCCAGGA
>LPNX010019460.1:234816-261204 GCA_001517045.1 Pseudotsuga menziesii | reverse complement strand
CTGTGGAGGTAGGGGTTGGCCCCTTTTGAGGCCAGATCTGTTCCTTTTTTGGATCTGGTATTCATAATGCCTTTTAGAGTTTTCTGTGAGCCTTCGAGGATAGATAGGTAGGTTGCTTCTTCTCTTTTCTTTTTTCTTGATTTTCTTCCTCTTGGATTTTTGATAGGTAAGGCATGCAGACTACTTGAAGAACCTTCGTCCGTTTCCTCGCCTGGATCAGTTTCTATCAACGCGGGATCTTCATTTACTTCTTTGGAGGTGCCGGGGGTCTCAACAGCCCACGTTGAATCATGAAGGGGTATTTCCCCAGGTTCCAGAGGATCTGCGATCTGGAATTCTTCCTCTTTACAGATCGGTTGATTTACCTTTTGATTTCCTTCAATGCTCGCATCAGCTGGGTCTTTCCCTTCTAGATCGCTGGTTTTCTGTGGTTCCTCATCATTTTGGATAATGATTGGGGCAGATTTTGTGCTTTCCTGATTGGAATTATTTGTGCTTGGCAGTTGCTTCTGTATTTCTTCCGTGTTCTTTTTCCCTTGGTTTTTGGGATTTGTTCTCCCTTTTTTTGCTTTTTGCCATCCCTCTCCTTCTTCTGAAGCAATTGATTTGGGGCAATTTCTCTGGAAGTGACCATGCTCATGGCATTGCCGGCACTTGAACGGAAGTTGTTCATAATCCAGCTTCTGATAATGGTGCCAGTCTCCAACTTTTAGTTTGACTGCCTCAGGTAGACCGACTTCGAGATCTACCTCTACACAGATTCTGGCACAGGAATATTGGCCCTTATTCTTAGCTTTGTTTATGTATTTTCCAAGAGCATTTCCTACTTTTTCAAGGGTTTGAACATTCCAGCAATGAACCGGGAGATTTGGTAGCCTTACCCACACTGGAACCTCTTTCGGCACATCAACTTCTGCATTGAAATATGGAGTCCATCTATTGAGATACAAACCCTGGGATCCCATGAAATATGGGTCGTTTCTGAAGATTAGATCCCGATCTTCCTTGGCTATAAATTCAAAAATGAAAAACTCTCATCCAACTGGGTAGCAGGTAACACTGTTTTTGAGCTACGGTCTCCAGTTTCTCTGGATCCAATCATTTGTGGTTCTTGTTGAGGGCCATAAGCCCATGAACTGGCCTACCAGACCTCTCTTCGCCAGAGCGAGGGCTATCTTGATGGGTTGTTCACTTGGGAGGTCGATTTCAGGAACTTCATCCAGTTTTTTGATGAACTTCGGGATTGAAGGGGCCACGGGATTGAAGCCTGGTGACTTTAGTAACCTTCTGAAGGCTTCTAGCCATGGAGGCGCACAAGCACGGCAAACCCTACAACAGTACGGCAGCTAGTCGCAGCCAGGCATGCGTGATTTTTTTTCCAGCGATTCCCTCTCACTCGACCGGATGAATTATGTTACAAATATGTGTTTGTTACAAATTTTATTTGAATTGAAATAGATACGGTAAGTAAAATATAAATAGTTTTTTTATTTAAATTTTTGATAATATGTTTATTTAACTAAAATTTAAATGAAATACTTTAATTAATGTGTTTATTATAAGGTTACTATTTTTTTTTTTTTTTTACAATGACATATATTTATTCATATATTTATTCTATGGATGGTGTAGGTTATAAATATCTTTTTTCTTTTATTTATATTGTGGTAATCTAAAATAATATTTTAAAATAAAAACATTTATCAAATATAAATAAAATAAAATATTTTATTTTCATAAACCAATTTTTATTTAAGTGAGTCAATTATATTACAATTTATTTATTTATTTTTGTATAGATTGAAATAGATAATATATATTACAAATAAAATTAGTGTTTTTATTTAATTTTTTATAATAATTTTACTTAACTAAATTTTAAATGGAATATATTATAAGATAAAAAAAATTTATTTAAAAAAAATTACTTGAAATCACAATAGTTTTGAAAAAATAAAATAATATTTTAAACTAAATACAATTATTAAAAATTATTAAGATGAAATACTTTATTATCATAAAACATGAATTATATTACAAATATGTCTATGTTAAATTTTTATTTTATTTTATGGATTGAAATAAATAATATATGTTACAAATACGATTAGTTATTTTATTTAATTTTTTTATAATGTCTTTATTAAATTAAAATTTAAAATTTGTAGTGTATATTAATTATCGTATTTTATTTAATTTTTTTATGATGTCTTTATTAAATTAAAATTTAAAATTGGTAGTGTATATTAATTATAAGTTGTTTTTTTATTTAATTTTTTGGCAATATGTTTATTTAACTAAAATTATAATGAAATATATTATAATATCAATACTATATTTTATATAATGTTATATATTTATTTTTATGGATGGTTTTGGTTACAAATATCTAAAGTGGTAGTTGAAAATAATATTTTAAAATAAAGACAATTTATCAAAAATAAATAGGATGAAATTCTTTATTTTTATAAACGAAATTTCATTTTAATGGATGAATTATGGTACAAATATGTGTATGTTTCTTTTTTATAACAGAAACTCAAAAATTTTGATTGATTAAAATGGCTGTAGCCCAGCCAGGCTTACAAAAGGGGAATTCAGAAAAGAAGGCAGCTGACCTCTAGCTGACAGTCAGCCTTCTTATGAGTACTTTGAGAGGTGAGTCCCAAATGCTTCTTGTGCTATTCCGAGAAAATGATTGCTTGCAAGAGTAGACTCTCACGAATTGTGAGCAAAGAAGAATACATAAACAAAACATTAAGTAGGCGGAGAGGAGAAGTGCCCCTTAATGAAAGGGACCAATTGCTTCTGGGATCCCAAGCTAATGTTTGTGGCTGCTTCCTTTTCTCTACGTTCTTTGTTTGTCTTTCGCCCTCTTGTGAGGGGAGGAGAAGGAGATAAAAAGTCTTCAGAATCAGAGGTTTCCTCTGACCTAGAGGAAGGGATCGAGGATGCCAATATTGCATGAGCTGGAGTCTCGTGAACCAAAGCGTTGGGGTCTTTCTTAGAACCTGTAGAAGTAGGTTTTGGAGAAGCTTGTTCAGCTGCCTCCAAGGAGCCAAGGGGACCAAGAGGAACGCCCTACTTCGGTACATCCGCAGCTTCAGATTATTGTGCTTCATCTTCCTGGAGAACTTCAAAACTATTTTTGTTTTCCGGCCGTGGAGTATCTACAAGAGGAGAATGATCTTGAGGAGAGACCTTGTGCTAAGAAGCTTGAGGCTCCTTTTGCCGAGGAGGACGATGTCGATTAGTGACCATCTGGAACTATGTATCTTTGGAAGCTGGGAGATTTGCCGATTTCTATGATTTTTCAAGCTTGGGGAAGCTTTTGGCGAAATGGCCATATACATGACAGAAGTTGCATTTGAAAGGGATCTGCTCGTAATCCAGTTCTTATATGTGGCTCCATTCTCCTGATGTGAGCTTTAGGGCCTCCGGAAGCCCTTTTTCTATATTCACCTCTACGCAGATACTGGCGCATCTGAATTGGCCCCCTTTTGGTTCTGCACTATCTATATAGCGTCCTAGATTATTACCAATGCCCGTTAGAGTGTTTTCCCCCCAATATGAAGAGGGAGGTTAGGAAGTCTTACCCAGACTAGAGCAGTAGTGATCTCTGCTTCTGGGTTAAACCCTAGAGTCCATGGGGCTAAGAATAGGCCTCTCGAGCCCACGAAGAATGGACCCGAATGAAAGAATAGGTCTCTTTCTTCTTTATTTGAAAACAGGAAAACAAAAAACCCTCTTCCAACAGCAAAGAGAGAGACCCGTCCTTGCAAAAGAGGGTTCCAATATTGTGCAATCCAGAGCTCCACTACCTTAGGGCTGGGACACAACCCAGTGAACTTACCAATGAGGGATTTCTCTGAGAGAATGGGTGATTTTTGGCATGGATCCATAGGAGAGAGCTCCAGAGAAGGGATCTTGTCCATCTTTTTCACGAACTTGGAGGGAGTGTGAGAAGCTGCCTGAGGGGCGACAACTTGAACAATGGCCTTGAAGGTCAATGGCCTTCTCCTCTTAGCTGGACTTGAGATCCCAATACCTAAGAAAACCCCACGCTGAGACCACGAGGAGAAGCGACAGCCAGAGGGAACCCCACACTTAGACACGAGGAGAAGTGGCAGCCAACAATCCAGCCAGAACTCGGCTCTGTGTAGCAAGGGAGGCGGGGGCTAGGGAAACCCTAGTCGCGTTTCAGAGAGTCACTCCGCCATCCGAAAAAAAAATGGAGAAAAAATATTTCTGCTAAAAAAAAAAATTCCTCATGAACCACATTAAAGGTACAAATATGTGTATGTTATAATTATTATTTTTATTTTATTTTAGGTTTATGATGGATTGAAAAAAATAATGTATATTAAAAATATAATTATTATTTTTATTTAATTTTTTATAATATGTTTATTTAATTAAAATTTAAATAGAATATATTAAAAGATGAATACTTTATTTTTTGAAAAAATTATTTGAAATTACAATTTAATTTCCTAGAAATAAAATAATATTTTAAAATAAGTACAATTTATTAAAAATAAATAAGATCACATACTTTATTTTAGTAAACCATTATTTTATTTCAATGGGTGAATTGTGATACAAATTTTATTTTTATTTTTATGGATTGAAAGGGATATAATGTATGTTAAATATAATTACTTTATTTTAAAAAAAAAATGTTTATTTAACTAAATTTTAAATGAAATATATTATAAGATCAATATTTTATTTTTATTTTTTGTAAAGTCATATATTTATTTTAATGATGATGATGATGGTGGTGGTTAACGTCCACTGAGACCAAACTTTGGTCCATTGGACCTAAAGAAACGAATTATTTAGTTTGTTTTAAAATTGTATTCCTATGCTCAAAGAGTTTGGTGAGAAGCGTCTCGAGCTCACTATAATTTTGACAAGTTAAAAGGCTAGGAAGGTCAGTATTGTAACAAAGATTATGAAACTAAAATCTTAAATGGTATATGTTATAAATACCTTTTTCTTTTATTTATAATATGTTAATTTAGAAAAACAAAAAAATTTTAAATTCAAAATATAATATTTACTTTTCCATAATAACACATTATATTTCAATAAATGATGTATATTATAAACATGTATTATAAAAATCACATTTATAAATAATTAAGATATAAATTTATAGATTCAAAAAGATCATAAAAAAATCTATTCAAAGCAGTCAAGGAGAGAGATGTCACAATCTACTGTGTCCCGGAAGGGTCCAATGGCGAAAGTGACTGTACATCTTTTGTTGATAAGAATATGAGGGTCGTCTTGTTGGACCCAGCCTAGCTGATACGGTGAGGGTGTGGGGTATTAGGAAGTTGTAGGTGATTGATGAAGGTCTAAGAAATGAAGTGGGTCATGTTGTAAAGCAATAGTCTAGTAATAAGATGTTACCCATACCTACTTCTTGTTGATTGATTCAATGAACTGATTGACCCTATCCCCAAGCCCAAAATCAAGTTGTGGGATCTAAACTTTGTCTCTCCTAACCCATGGTCCAAGAAACATAAATTTATCTAATCCACCATCAATTTAATTTTCACTGTAACTCAAATTTGTCAAGTAATTTGAAAAACTAACCTTCTTTTTACCAAAAATATTTGACATAACAAAAAGTCCCATTACAATCACCAAAAATTTACTAATTGTTTTTCATAATGTTATAATGTTATAATTTATTTTATTTCAATAAATAAAATATTTTATTTTAAAACAATGTTATTTTATTTTAACTTTGTGTAGTGTCATATATTTATTTTAATAAATGGTATATGTTATAAATACCTTTTTCTTTTATTTATAATGTGTTAATTTAGAAAAATAAAGAAAATTTAAATTCAAGATATGATATTTAATTTTCCATAATATCATATTATATTTCAATGAATGATGTATTTTATAAACATGTATTTCTTTATTTATATTTAGTAGTTTGAATATTCTTTTTCAAAAAATAAAAATCATATTTATAAATAGTTAAAATATAAATTTTATAGATTCAAAAAGATCATAAAGAAATCCATCAAGTAATTTGAAAAACTAACTTTCTTTTTACCAAAAATATTTAACATAACAAAAAGTTCCATTACAATCTCTAAAAATTTACTAATTTCTTTTCATAATGTTAACGTGTTATATTTTATTTCTAGTTTTATTGATTGAAATGAATAATGTATGTTACAAACATATTTAGTTAATTAATTAAAATTTAAATAAAATATATTATAAAATGAATACTTTATCTTTTACAATGTCATATATCAATAAATGGATGGTGTATGTTAAGAATAACAATTTCTTTTATTTATAATAATATAGAATAATAAAGAAAATTTAAATTCAAGATATAATATTTAATTTTCCATAGTATTTATTATATTTCAATAAATGATATATGTTATAAATATGTATTTTTTTTTTATATTTTTGTAGTTTGAATATATTTTTCTCCAAAAAATTCAAATTTATAAATAATAAATATATAAACTTTACATTCAAAAAGATTATATATTTCAATAGATGATGTCTTGTTATAAATATGCATTTCTTTATTTATATTTTGTGGTTTGAATATTTTTTCCAAACAAAACCATATTTATAAATAATCAAGATATAAACTTTACAAATCCGAAAAGATTAAAAAAAAATCCATCAAGTAATTTTAAAGCTAACATTCTATTTACCAAATATATTTAATTTGATTAAAATTTTTTATTACAATCACCAAAAATTTACTAATTATTTTCATAATATTATATTATAAAAAATTGAATCTTTATCCCTTTCAAGTATTTTTAAAACTAACACTATTTTTACCCACAATATTTAACATGACTAAAACGTTCATTTACAATCACCAAAAAATTACTAATTGTTTTCATAATGTTATATTTTATTTCAAATTACAATATATGTTAAAAAGTGTATGCATTTTTTTTTCATTTTTATAACTTAAATATAACTATCTTTTATTTTTATTTTTCATTTTAATTTTAATTAATATATATATTTTTTATGAATTCAATATATTATAAGATGAAATACTTTATTTTTTATAATGTAATAAATTCATATAATAATATAAAACAATAAAATGATAATTAATAATATAAAAATATAAATTTTATCTATTTGTGTTATGTTATGTTGTAATGTGATTGTGATGTTGTGTACAAAAATTGGACACTACACATATATTTATGAATTATCTTGTATTTGATATAGATTATGTAACATCTCCAAAATTCGTAATTTTTTTTAAAAACTAGTCTTAACTGCAACTGTAATGACAAAACTTAAATTTTGTTTAGCTTTAAAACCAAAAAGTGTGTTTACTCCAACACTTATGTGATTTATCGTTATGACGACACAACTTACTTGACATTAAGTATGAAGAAACATGATCTTTATTTTTTTATTTGTTACAGTTAGCATGCTTGTTAGCTATACTGTCTAGGACATTTGTTAAAATTCTCTAAGATTTTAGAGTGTTTGGTTATGGTCTTACTTAGCCCTAGAGCTAACACATAAACCATCTATTCTATTGCAGGTGCTCTAAAGAGGGTTCACGTATTACTAGTTCCACTTCTGAGATATTGTGCATAAAAGGGGATCTATCTATACCTAGAGAACAAGGTATCTCCCAGACATTAAGTGCCAAACCTAACCAAAGCATCAAGCATAAAAAGGACAATCGATTGTATTAAAATGTTAAAGGTGTAATGTAATATTCGATAGGTTTTGGAACATTAGAGTTTTGGGTTGATAATAGATATCAAAGCATTGGTATTTAATAATCCATGTGACGACACTACGATCTTCAACTAGAATGCAGATACGTCGTGTCATTAACCCTAAGGATTTAACTCACTTCAATTTTCGTTTTTGTGTTGTATTGTTATGCTCTCTTTTGATTGAGTGCCTTCGGCTCTCGTCATTGGTGTTGGCATCGTTATGCATGCTCTTGGCATTGTCAGCAGGCTCTTGGCCTCTCCTTCCGTCTGTTCACTATACCCATACCAACGAGAGAATCAACCCTGGGTCTTTTGGTCTACGCAACCAAGTTGTGGTATTTATCACCACTATTTTTTTTTTTGTAAGTTGAGAGATATTCTATTAAAAAAAGAAAGTAGTGATACATATGTGTTTACAGGAAGACCTGCTCATGATGAGCAGATATAGAGGTTCAAAATAAGATTGGGCCCTCCCTTCAGGAGGCAAAACAGGTCCATAGAACCAGGACCCTCCCTCCAGGAGGGAAAATAGGCCACCTAAATGAACATAAACAAAAACCTCCTTAGTTCTTCAAGAAACCAGACAATGAGCCAACAAGTTAACAGTATGAAAGACAAAAAACCTGACAGTATCATGCAGAACGACACGTGGTCGAGGTGAAACCTGTTCAAAAAACCTTGTCGATGGCATGCAAATTGACACGTAGCCATGGCGATACCTATTCATGGTTTGTAATATGGTTCCTCCATGATGGGGCAGTTGTATCCTGGTGAGGTTGGATGGGCAGGCTTGCCTGGCTTGGCCTTTGAAGTTTTGCTGGACGTTGCCATTTCCTCGTCACTAGAGGGGTTGTCTTCTTCCATTGTACTCGCAGGAGGATTCTTGGTGGGGAGCGGAGCAATCTTTTTTGCAATGACAGGGTTGGACACGACCTTGCTCATTGAGAGAGTGGAGGGTCGGCATTGTGTTGGGGGAATGGTGCAAAATGAAGTAATAGGAATGGTGGTTGGGGCAACAGAGGAGCGTGGAGGAACAGAAGGCGAAGCTTCTAGGGGAGCCAGCGAGGGGCGAACTAAAGGCTCTAAGGGGGGAGGAACTAAAGGATTGAACAGAAGGACCAATCGAATGAGCAAATTCCTAAAGATCCAGTAATTCTGTCTTCTATCCATCGTTCTTCCAGCTGCATTGAAATCCTGGGACAGTTCATCTTCCTAGTCATTGACAATCTACTGTACTTCTTCAGGAATCTCTAGGTCAAAACCATTGCCACTATCTTGAGCCAAGAGAGGGATATGGCAGTCCTCCTGAGCGCCACAACCACGGCCTCTACGGGGGACACCTCTTTGTCTTCTGGGCATGGCGGGAGAGCAGAGCAAGATGGTAACAGACCAAAGCTAAGCGCTAAGGTAACATACCAGTGCAAAGGAGGATGGCATCTGAGCACGGAGCAAGATGATGGAGCAGGTACCTCATCTTCAAATGCGGCAGCCCAACACCCAATGTCTGCCATATTGAATGGCTCTGCTGCGAGTTATGGCATTCGGGAGGGTGAGTAATGTCGACTAGGATTTGAAGTGATGGCCTAGTCCTGTTTACATGCCTGGATGCAGCCACATCTCCCATGGTATTAAAGACTTGCATTGAAGGCGAAGGTAGTGAGGTCACGCATGGGGGGGAAGGCCTCGTCAGCCTCCCCCATGTCCATGTGGACTTGATTGACACCCACATCCGAGGATAGATATTTAGAAGCTATGAGCTCACACTCCTGCCTTAGGTGAGCATCCGGAATATTAGTCAAGGTACAATGGTGGAGGAACATGGTTGAGCAAACACCCCAGTTTGCCATCTTATCCATGAGGGAATTGACCTCTCTTTTAACGTGCTGAAAGTTGATAGCCAAGGGTTGGGCTAGGAGCTCAACAAGTTGTTGAAGATCATAATCCAATCTCCAGATGGAAGATATTTTGGAGCTACTCGTCCCATTCTGGAGCTTGATGGCAAGATTGAGGATTAGTGCAGAGTCTCCCTCAACCATTAGCAGGAAAAGGGCATGAGTGGAAGCAATTCTGATGCCCTGAAGGTGGCCATTCAGCTCAGCCAGATTGTTGTTTAAATCCCAAGTTTCTCATAGAGGACCTCAATGATCTACCCTGTGTCAGTTCTGAAGACGCCACAAAAACCAGCCAGGCCAAGATTACCTTTGGAGGCCCCATCAAAATTTAGCTTGAAGAATCCAGGGGGAGGAATGGACCTGGATGATGGAGAAGAGAGGTGGGGGTTACACTAAGAGATATTGTTGGATGCAAGGGGAAAGTGGGAGAGCCAAAGGCAAATAATGTCTTGTTCCTGGGGATGGGATTGAAAATCAGAGTCTTGCCAACTAGAGAGTAGAGTGGTTTCCTTGATGTGGTATTGGCATTGGATCCAAATGGTTTCCATCGAGTTTCATTTTCCCTCAAATACCTGGAGGTTTCTTTCTTTCTAGATTCCCCAGATAAGGAATCCAGGGATGAGCTTCCAGATTCTATTGATAATGGAGTTTTGAAAGGGATGCTTGTGTTAAACAGAATGTGGAGAAATGGGAAGAGGATTTTCCTGAGCCAAGTGGAGAATGTGGAAGTAAGGAGAAATGGGAAGAGGATTTTCCTAAGCCAAGTGGAGATTGAAGTGCAGATTTTCTTGACTCACATAGAGCAGATCCCAGCCAAGAAGGGAAGAGGGTTTTCCTGACTCAAATAGAGCAGAGCCCAGCCCATTCGAGAAGGGAATAGGGTTTGCCTAAGCTGAGTGGAGATTAAAGACATTATGGATAGGAGAGATTCTTGAGAAACAGGAGAGTTTAGCTTAATGAATTTCAGAGTTCTATTGGTTTACATTTTTTCTTCTTCTTTTTAAGCATGGCCATGCTTTTATGTTTTTTCAGATGTGCCTATGTGTCTTTTGTTTTGTTTTTTATCTTTTTAAATTTTATTTTGGTTGTGTTTTGTTTATTTGAGTTTGTTTCTTTATGTTTATGTTTTTGGGTTTGTGTTTGGAATGTGGGGGAGGAAGTGAGAAGATGATGTAGTGAAGAAGAGCAGATCAGATGTTTTGGGTACGTAGGGAGGGAGTGCAAAGATGCTCCTACAATTGTGTTTCTGAAGTTCCAAACAATGGGCATCATTCAGGTAATACTTATGGTAATGCATTGTAATTGTAATTTATGGTAATGCATTGTAAGTATGTTTTTATATTATCATGCTCTGTTTTATTTTCCAGTGCACATACAAAGCTACAGGACCATATATGGTGTTGAATTTCAAGATTGCATGCTCCTTTCAAATGTTGCTGAATTTGAATTTCAAGATTGCAGGTAAGTTTTTAAGCTTTGTACGTGTGACCCTAAATCATGATGGGTTTATGTAGTTTTAAATTCTAAGTGAATTGTTGAGAGGAGTCTATACAGCTTTGCATTCTGGGCTTAGCATGCTATTGGTTGATTTTAGGTTTTTAAGATTCTGGGTTTAGTATGTTATTTGTTGATTTTGCATTTTGGGTTGGGTTTAGCATGTTATTTGTTGATTATGGGTTTTAAAGATTCTGGGTTTAGCATGTTATTGGTTGATTTTGGGTTTTTAAGATTACAGTTGAGATTTATATTTTATCATTTATATTATTTTTTATTTTTAATTAAGATAGTTTTGCATTTTGAATTTGTTATTTGGTATACTATTTGTTGATTTTAAGTTTTTAAGATTTTAGGTTGAAATTCATATTTTATGATTTTATTTTTATCTTTGGATTTATAAGATTTAATATGCATAGATTAAAATTTACAATAATTTTTGGGGTTTAAGATTTCAGTTCAGATTTATATTCTATCATTTATATTATATTTAATTACTTTAGGTTGCATTTTGAGTTTGGTTTACTAATTTTTAATTGAGTTTCTAAGATTTTAGATTAAAATTTATATTTTACCATTTTATTTTTATCTTTGGATTTGTAAGATTTAATAGGTAGATATTAAAATTTGCATTAATTTTTTCTTTGTTATTTTATTTTTTGAACTTAAAACTACCATGCATCATTTACAAATTAATGGATGATTAAAATGATATGTGACCTTCCTTCAAGTAACTTATCTTCTCCCATTTTGATGGAAAATGCTTGTTGACGTTTTGGGTATTTGTCTTTTTGGTTGAATTTCGAGGGAAATAGGAGATATAAGGCCTTGAACAACCCGCTGAAACCAAGCATATGTTTTCATGATAGAGAAGGTCTGGCTCTCTCAACACTTATTCCATATGTTCCATGCCACCTTCACTCATATTTCCATTTCATTTTGACTTAGCCAGTCTTCTTGTCCCTATTTCTATTCTCTTACAAGTGAAGGACACTTCCATCACTCTTCCATCTAATCCATATTCACTAGTCACAGGGATTAGTGCAGAGTGTCCCTAGTTGGAAGAGATTTTGGAGCTACTCATCCTATTCTGGAGCTTGATGGAAATATTGAGGATTAGTGCAGAGCCTCCCTCAACCACTAGCGGGATCAAAAGGGCGTGAGTGGAAGCAATTTTGATGCCTTGAAGGAGGCCATTCAGCTCGGCCACATTGTTTTTTCAAGCCCAAGTTTCCCATATATGACCCAAATGATATTCCTTGTGTCAGTTCTGAAGACACCACCAAAACCAGCCAGGCCAAGATTACCTTTGGAGGCCCCATCAAAATTTAGCTTAAAGAAGCCTGGGGAAGGAATGGACCGGGATGATGGAGAAGAGAGGTGGGGGTTACACGAAGAGATGTCATTGGATGTAGGGGGTAGGTGGGGGAGCCAAAGGTGAAGAATGTCTTGTTCCTGGGGATGGGATTGAAAATCAGAGTCTTGCCAGCTAGAGAGCAGAGTGGTTTCCCTGATGCATTGTTGACATTGGATCCAAATGGTTTCCATCGAGTTTCCTTTTCCCTCAAAGATCCCGAGGTTTCTTTATTTCCAGATTCCCCAGATAAAGAAGCTAGGGATGAGCTTCCAGATTCTATTGAGAATGGAGTTTTGAAAGGGATGCTTGTGCCAATTTTTGATGGTGTCAATGACACTGCCTGGGCATCTGTCCATTCTTTTGCATATACTAGCTATGTTGGTCTAGAGGGAGGTTGTAAAAGGGCACTGGTTTAAAATGTGTTTCAAGTTTTCCTCATGGGTTTTGCAAAGCAGGAACTACAAGGGACCAGTGAAATCCCTTCTAATAAGATTTTCCTAGGTGAGAATGCGTTGGTGAAGGACCAACCAAAGAAAGGTGGTAACCTTTGGCCAAGTTTTGATGTCCCATATTTTAGTCCAGCAAGGATCTAAGGGCTCATTGGGGGTGTTGATGAGTTGATAAGATTCTTTAGTGGAAAACATTCCTTTAGGTTTGTATCCCCATCGAAGGATGTCATTACCAGTTCTGAACCTGATGCAATGTTGTTGAAGCTCCTCCAAAATCTCTTCGATGAAGAGAGGTTGCTGTTGTTGATGCCACCTGTCTCTAGTGGTCCATTTTCTGAAGTCTTCCTATCCATTCTAGTCCCAAAAGAAATAAAATTTGTCATGCAAGGGAATGGAGAGAGTGTCGAGTCTGTCGTGAAGATTGAAAGTAGCTGCCAATGAGGGAAGCTGGTTCCAGGATTTAGTCCAAAAGTTTTCCAGAGTGCCATTATGAATTTCCCAAAAATAGTGTTGTTGTATTATGGGTCTTTATGAGTTGGCAGCATTCCATATGAGAGAGCCTTTGATGTTCTCAAAGAACCTAACAAGCTGTTGAGTGGGCCAGTTTGTAGCATACTTTTTATTCCAGAATTGAGTCCATTGGCTGTGATTTTTGGGGACGCAGTTCCACCATATTTTCACACTGAAGGTTTCATTACTTTGTTTGGGGTCCCTCTGCTCGAGCCCCCCATTTGACCAGAGCCCAGTGATGGGAATTTTTATCCCCATTCCAAATGAAGGTGCATTGGAGCGTGCGAATGGATTTGAGGACCCATTTTGGAGCAGCTACGACTGAAAAAGAGGTAAAGTGGCATAGCTTGGAGAATGGATTTGATAAGGATAGGGCGACCAACAATGTTGAAAGAGTGGAGAGTCGAGTGAGACAAATGAAGTTCCATCCTAGTAAGAAGATCTCTCCATGAGGAATGCTTGAGGGATGAGTCTATGAGTGGGGCACCAAGATATTTCGAGGGTAGAGTGGCTATTTTGAAACTCGAAATGCAAGCTATGTTTCTCTAGGTTGGGATGGGGGTGTTGAGGAAAAAGATTTCTGATTTTTCTTGATTGACTGTCATACCAAAGGCTTTAGAAAAGGTGGTGAGGATGCGCTTGAGAGTTCTGGCTTCCTAGACTGAGGGGTGTCCCATAAGAAGGTTGTCATCCACAAATTGTTGATGGGTAATTAGGGTATGGTCATGTAGCGAGAGACCCTTAAGGGATCCAAGGATTTTGTCTTAGTTGAGCATGCATCCAAGTCCTTCAGACATGAGGATGAAAATGAAGGGGGAGAGGGGGTCTCCCTGTTTGATACCCCAAGAGGGATTGAAAGGTTTAGATGGGACTCCATTTAAGATGATGTAAGAGAAGGCATATGTGATGAGATGGGTCACCCAAGGAATCCAGGATGGATGGAACCCAAAGGTTGATAGGGTTTTTTCTATGAAGACCCAATTGAGTTTGTCAAACGCTTTGGAGAGATCCAATTTGAGAAGCATACCAGGTTTTTTGGTGGTCTTGAGGGAATGAATAGCTTCATGTGCTAGGATGATCCCATCTAGAATTTGTCGTCCTTCAACATAGCCAATTTTTTCCACTGAAATCAGGGAGGGTAGTAAGGGTTTAAGGTAGTTGGCAATGATTTTGGTGATGATTTTATAGAGGACATTACATAGTGCAATGGGCCGGAACTTGCTGGGCATGGAGGGTTTATTTTCCTTGGTAATGAGAGTAAGAAAGGTGTCATTGAGAGCAGGCCATATTCTCTGAGTGATGCAAGATTCTTCCATCATTTCCCAGACTTCAAGCTTAGCAGGTTCCAACAAGAGTGAAAGAAGTTGACAGTAAACCCGTCAGTACCTGGGGCTTTGTCTTCTTTCATTTGTATCACAACCATCTCCACCTCCTGAAGCGTGGTTGTCCTCATAAGAATGATGTTTTGTTCTTCAGTTAACAAGTTGGGAATGTGAGCCGTGACTTATTGGATAGCCTGAGCCTTGTCTTGAACATATTTAGTGAGGATATCCTCAAAGTAGGAGACCAGCTCGGCTTCCATGTCCTAATGACTCTCTAGTGTGTGGCCTTCAACATTTTTTAGACTTGTGATGCGGTTTTGCATGCAGTGCTGAATGGCAGATTTGAGAAAGAATGAAGTGTTACGTTCTCCTTCCCGAAGCCATTTGATGTGTGCCTTCTGGTTCCAATAAATCTCCTCCTGTTTGGTTCTTTATCCAATTTGAATAGTGAGTTGTTGTTCCCAAGCATTGGTTTCCTCAATGCAGCCCAAGGAGATAATATTTTGCTGGAGGTGAGCCATATCCTATTCCAGGAGAGCTTTGTTGGTAAAAATGTTCTCAAAAGTATGTCTGTTCCAATGTTTTAGGTGATGCTTGAGTAGTTTCAGCTTATTATGGAGTTTTTTCATGCTCGAAGTCCCAGTGACATGAGTGTTCAACCACCAACGTGTTATTATCTCATGAAAATCCGGATGAGTGAGCCAGAATTTTTCAAACCTGAAAGGTTTTCTTTTGGCCACATCATCGACCTGCCAGTTTTGAAAAATTGGCCAGTAATCAGATCTAGCTGCAGGAAGGATGGAAGCATGGACCTCATCATTTCTGAGCATTATATGTTTTGAGATGAGGAAGTGATCTAGCCTAGCTCCTCCCCTATGATTGTTCCAGGTATGTATGTCATTGTTGGTTTAGAGATCAATCAGATTATTTCTGTCAATGAATTCTTTAAAGAGTGTGTCTTCCTCTGAGAGGTTACGCCTTCCTCCTTGCTTATCCTGGAGGGATGTAATGAGATTGAAATCATCGCTAAGAATATCAATGTGAGGGGATTGCTCCTGAATAAGCCACTGGATAAAGTCAAGAAGGACCAATTTCTGGTTCGAAAGCTGGGGTCCGTATACATTGGTTATTCGGCAGTGAATGTTGGTGCTTATGAGATGAAAAGAAGTGAAAATGGTGTGGCGAGAGGTCAAAAAATTGTCAAGAGCCACCTCTACAGGGATCCAAGAGATTGTGAGCCCTCTAGAGGCCCCAGATGAGTCAATGGATACAGATTGATTGCCTTGCTAGAGTCTGGACATTAGAGAGTCGATGCTGGAGTTGTTAGTTTTGGTTTCTTGTAGCATGAGGATAGTAGGGTTCTCTTGCTGAATATTTTTCCTAATCATTTTGTGCTTGCTGGGACTGTTGATGCCTCTAATATTCCAAGATATTATCTTCATTGATTAACAGTGGAGTTGAGAGGGAAAAATTTAGTAAGCTGGGAGTATTGCCCTGATTTTACCAAAATGGTTCCCAAATTGGTTATCCTCTGAAGAGCTATTTTCCTTCCTCGTTTTTTACTTTCCTTGGTACCTTTCTTGGTATGTTTGGGATTGGCGGTGATTATGCCCAATTTGTTGTTGGCTTTAGCAGTGTGCAAGATGTTCGTGAGCATCTGGATCTGCTTGGGAGCAATATTTTGAAGGTTATTGTTCTCATAAGCATTTTCTAGGCCTGCTAGGTCCAGTTCTCCTAGTTCAATGTCTCCCATTTCCTCATCCATGAGTACGTCTGCCTCTTGAGATGATAGGAGAAAGGTGTTGGGTTGAGCTATTTCCTTGTCTGGTAGGGTTAGATTTTCATTGGGGATCTTGTTCCGATGGCTTTGATCTACAGAAGAGTTACCCTGATGTGGACACTTGGAGGATTTTGAGGGATCTGTAGCATCCTGCTTTAGCTCTTTTGGTAGAGTTTCAAGGACCCAAAAGTTGTTGCCAGTGGCAGGGTTGCAGGATTTACTGATAGTAGGATTTTTTTGTTCTTGTCTACATTTTCCTGTGATTTTCTTGAAACCTTCCTCATCAGTACCAGGAGTCTGATCTGTGTTAATGTTATTCCCGGGGAAGTGCCCGTAGAGATGCATGTGCTCATGGCATTTTCGACATCTAAATGGATGTGCTCGTAGTCTAGGATGTGCTCGTAGTCTAACGGTTGGACCCATTCTGTGTCCTCATGAGCTAGGATAATGGAATCTGGTAGGGTTTTAGCAATATGCACATAAACACAAATACAAACATAAGAAGTGTACCTTTGTTGTCTTGTTAGGTCATCCACTTTGAAAACATATTCCAACATGTTTCTAATGTCCTTGAGGGTTTCCTAATCCCAGTAGTCCTAAGGGAGGGAGAATATCCAGACCCAAACCGGGGTCAGGAAAAGTTTTATGTGTCTGAATTGAAACACTCCACCCAGTTGTGAAGAAAGATACCTACACAATTAAAAAAATAAGGTCCTTCTTCCAGGACACTATCTCTGTCTTATAGCAGGGTGAAAATGATGGTGAAGAAGCCTTTCGACCCCAGCTGAATGTCGAAATGGGCCTTAGGTTTCCATTTGGCAGAGATCTAGTGGATCACTTTTTTTTCGGTGGGCCATATTCTCATGAATTTTCCAATGAGTGCGTAGGTCTTCATGTACTCTATGCGTGCATTGATGCTGGAGGGGGGCAGGTTTATTCTTGGTTTTTCAGTGGATAACCCAATGTATGTGTGAGTGCGGTCTTTGGCGTCTTATGGCTGTTGGTGCAGCAGATCCTCAGCAGGCTTGATCGTGTCAAATTGTAGGGTTTCAACAAAGGATGAATTTTCCGAGGTGGGGATGGTGGCGTGAGCATAGGAGGTGCCTGCAGAATGATGCAAGGGGGAGGGCTTGGATCCCTCCCTTAAACAATAGTCATGGGTGTGTAGGTGGGAAATGAGTGAATGCAGAAGGATTAGAGTAGGGGGCGGAAACCAGTGAGAGAGCCAGAGCGTGACCTAACTTCCTTCATCATTTTCCTAGTATTTATCACCACTATTGAGAACAACAAGGTAAAATATTATTTGTCTCCTTTTCGAGTTGAAAAAAAATAGAAACACAGTTCTCATGATAATGAATTTGACCTCCAGTTATTGTTATGCAAGAGCTTTCGGTCGAGTTCGTTGTAACGGGTTAAGGGTCAATCTCCATGAAAGCAAGGCCTCTGCCTGGTAAGACCTGTACCTACACTTCTTGCTCCTTGAAGCTTGAATTTCTATGGCGTCATGACTCTGTGACTCTGTGTTTTCAAGGACTGTAAAGCAAATCCTGTGTTTTCTCTGTTTGGCTAAAATGGTAACTCTCTGATGGTTTTCCCTGAGGCATTCTATGGTTGTCCTCTTTAATACTCCTCCCTTCCACCATGGAGTCGATAGAGGGATTTTATTATAAGCTATAAGATTTTTGTTTTCTTAGAAGGGTTTTGAACTCTTATGCAGAGTCTTTATAGACATAATTCTTTTGTGGTTGATAGAACCTACACTACTGGGGTTTGTGACTCTTTATTAATGTAATGGTTAAGTAGTTAAAAGGAACCCATGAGGGAATTTTTATTGTCGTGTTTATATATATGTGTTGTTTTATTTTCCAATTATGTAGTTTTCCATTGTTCTCTTAAATATTTTAAGGAGGAAGGACAGGAACTTCCTTCCAGCACTTGGATTAAGCAATTAATGATTTAGATAAATGTTATGGCTGTGAGGCCATTACTCGATTTGAATAGATTTGAGATTCGGACGCAAGGCCTCTGTCAAGACAATAAAGGCTTAAATGGATACCTTTAGATACTAAATGTTTAAATGGACTGCCATAAGGCTGTTTATGATTCCTTCTTTAAGGTTTATATTGTATGATTTATTTCATGGAATAATAATACTAAGATGGATGTCATCTTGCAACCAGGGTTGCGGCCTATCAATAATCCCGATTTATTATTTCTTGTGGAAGTAAATACTTTTATAAGGTTGGGTCATACAACATCTTGTATTTGTACCTTTATTTCATTTAGCCAAGACCCTTGGCTGGATTCAACCTGATAACCTAGTATTTATTGTTTTATTTTTAATGTGTCGTTTACTGTAAATTGTATTTGGGGTTTTAGACCGTGATGCCAAGGAAATATTGTTTTTTCTATAAATTTGTTATCCAAGTTATAAATATAATTGTAACAAGGTTGGATTCGTAACCTATTAACATATTATTTGTCTAGTTATAATTTAGTATTGATATATTTATAGTAAAAATGATACCCATCAACTAACAAGGGTTTGTAGGATTTAAACGCTTGACATGTATGGTTCTTTAATCTAGATGCTAAGTGTTCCAATAAAGTATTGACAAAACTGTGAATGGATTTCTATTATTTATGTTTTTAGAGTGGGTAGGTAAAGAACCTAACACTATATATATATATATATATATATATATATATATATCCCATAGAATTAAATTGGCATCGATTCCTTTAAACTATAAATTTGTTGTCAATTAAAAATGATAATGACAATGCTAGGATAACATTATGTAAGTAAATCTCAGGTATACTAAGTGGTAAAAGATAGGGTTTCAAACTCTGGTTGACAAATTAATGATTCTAAGTAGAATTAGATGCATCGTGCAAATACTAGATAAAAAGAGAAATGTATTGCATATATTAACAATGATTTCCCTAAAGGTGCAATTTTTAAATAGCTAGAGTAATGAATTCAGAAAGGGGCTCATTAAAAATCTCGTACACAATGTATTTACTGATAATTTTTTTATTATTTAAAATACTAAATCCTCTAAAATACATCATACTCCATGAACAATAATACAATAATAGGATCATTTCTTTACTAATTCTAACTTAGAAATCCATCAACAAACTTTATACTTTCATATACCAAATTAGAGTAACAACATAGATAATAAACAAAACAGTTTTAGAACCTGGATAAAATGCAGAAGGGGGAAAAACACCCAAAGAAGACCGTTCCACCCAACTGTTCTCCCGAAGCAGCCAATATTACTTGCTTAGGACCCCCGAGCATGTTCATTGAACCACTAGGACGAAGATTGTTGTATAATAGCACACACATAAGTCTCTGCAACTTATCACTCAATAGCAGACTTAACTCAACAATTTCACTTTAGATATCCCCTCATCAAATTCCTTGTGTTCCTAACTTTTTAGTTTGCAGCAATCACAAGGTTCATTCACTTGGAAAAGAATGTAGTGAGCCTCCTGCTCAATTCAATGGTATTTATAAAATTGCCTAGGTCTTTGGGTCAGTTTTGAAAATAAATGAGCCACCTGCTCAGTTCCCCCTCTCAGGTAACATGACCATAATTTTAAGGATTTTGCTTTCTTCAACTGCTAGAAAATGAAATGCTAGTGCTGCCACTTGTCAACCAGCCTTGTGCAGTTGTTCATTCCTCTTAGTGCATCAGTGAACACTCTTTCAACAGTCTCATTTGGGTAGGTGTCTATTCTATTTAATTATTAAAATAAATAAATATTCAATTACAACCATCCTTGACCAACTTGGTCATAAAAACTTTACAATAATTTTAACATAATGTTTCCTCAAATAAATAAAAATATATATTTTTCAGTTCTAGGTGGGTTACAAGTTAAAAAATTGAAATTACAAGAATTTATTTGAAATGACAATTTAGTTTTGAAGAAATAAAAATAATATTTTAATATATATATATATATATATATATATATATATATATAATTTATCAAAAATAAATAAGATTAAATATCTTATTCATAACCCAATTCTTATTTCAATGGATGAATTATGTTACAAATTTTATTATATAATTATTATTTTTATTTAATTTTTTTATAATGTGTTTATTTAACTAAAATTTAAATGAAATATATTATCAAATAGAAACTCTATTTTATTTTATTTTTTACGATGTCATATATTTATTTTAATGAATGGTGTATGTTACGAATATCTATTTCCTTTATTTATAATATGTTAATTAAAATCATATAGAAAATTTAAATTCACATTATAAGATTTAATTTTTCATAATAACATGTTATATTTTAATGAATGATGTATATAAACATGTATTTCTTCCCGAGCAAAGGGCTTCATATTTGGCAATGTATTAGTACATTATGAATGAAACCAAAAAGAGAATTGATGAGATTTTTCTAATGGAGAGTAAAGATTTATATTTTTAGTTTGAATATTAAAAAAATATTCATATTTATAAATAATTAAGATATTAACTTTACAAATTCAAAAATATTATAAAACAATTTATCAAATAATTGTAAAACTAACATTCTATTTACTAAATTTTTTAACTTGAGTAAACAATTCCATTACAATCACAAAATATTTACCAATTATTTTCATAATGTCATATTTTATTTCAAAATATAATATATTAAAATTGTTTGTATTTTTTTATTGTTTGATTTTATTTATTTATAGTGTATTAATTTAAAATTAAAAAAAAAACAATTTAATATATTATATGATGAAATACTTTATTGTGTTATATTGTAATGTGTTTGTGATGTTTATGTTATATTATGTTGTGTACAATAATTTTGTTATAAGTTTGTTTATGTTTATGTTATATTTATGTATTATGTTGTATTTGATACTAATTAAAAACTTGAAATTATAAGAATTGATTTGAAATGACAATTTAATTTTAAAGAAACAAAGGCAATATTTTAAAATAAATACAATTTATAAAAAATAAATAAAATGAAATAGTTTATTTTCATAATTTTATTTTATTTTCATGAGCTAATTATGTTACAAATTTTATTTCTATTTTTATTTATTGAAATAGATAATGTATGTTACAAATATAATTATTATTTTTTATAATGTGTTTATTTATCTAAAATTTAAATCGAATATTTTATAAGATGAATACATTATTTTTTACAATTGCATGATGAAAATCACTTTCTCTTAGAGTGCCTTGCTTACAGTGACATTAGATCTGAGTTTCATAGTATTTGGTACAATACAAACTTTTATAACCTCCTAACTTGTGAAAACTATAATGAGCTTGGAAAGCTTCTTTGCAAGCTTTTTAAGCATAGCAACATGATTTTAAAGTAAACCAAGTATTTTCCTTCTTAAGATCTTATAAACCAAAGTTGGTCCCACCACCACCACCACCACGAGGTGTATGTTACAAATATTTAATTCTTTTATTTATAATGTGTTAATTTAGAATAACAAAAAAAAATTAAATTCGCAATAAAGATTTAAGTTTCAATAATATCATATTATATTTCAATCGATAGATGTTGTAAACATCTATTTATGTTTTTTAATTTGAAAATTATTTTGAAAACAATAATTTATTTTTATAAATAATTAAGATATAAATCATACAAAATTTATCAAGTAATTTCAAAATTAAAATTCTTTTTACCAAGAATATTTAACTTGGTTAAAAAATTCCATTACAATCACCAAAAACTTACCAATTGTTTTTATAATGTCATATTTTATTGCCAATATAATATGTAAAAGATATATGCTTTTTTTAATAGTTTAAATATAACTATATTTTATTTTTATTTTATTATGTCCCAGACAAGGTGATATATATGAATCCCCCAGGAGGATTATTTGGAGCAATTTGTAGTGCTCTAAAAAAACATAAAATTTTGAGATTTCGCATGATGGTAGCTCTGCAGGTTCATTTATTCCCGTCCTATCTTGATAGCACTTGTTAGCTTAGAGTCATGTTCAAGGGGCATTTAATGGTACAAATTCTAGTTAGGTGGCATTGCTGGTTAAGGTTTGTCACTCGGTTGCTCTTGTTCTGCTTTTAGATTTGCATGATGGTAGCTCTGCAGGTTCATTTAATGCTTTCAGATTTCGCATGATGGTAACTCTGTAGGTTCATTTATTCTCCTCCTAGCTTGATAGCACCTGTTAGCTTAGGGTCATGTTCAAGGGGCATTTAATGGTACAAATTCTCGTTCGGCATTGCTGGTGAAAGTTTGTCACTAGGTTGCTCTCTTTCTGTCTGCAATTTCCCCAAATGGTCGGTCAGGTTCTTTTCATACATTCCTGAACTAATTTTTCTTTGATAATGAAGGCAGCTTTTTGCTTCCCATTTTCAAGGTTCCTCCTGTGTCTTGCTGCATGAACCTCCCCTAATAAGGCTGCTTGGAGGCTGTGATCTTTTCTAAGAAATCTGCCTTCTACTGTTTAGGGTTTCTGCACACATATTGTCCCATGGCTCAAGGTATATTGTCCCATGGCTCAAGGTAGGGGAGATTTAATGCATGGCCGTTAAACTGACTTTCACTGTCGCGGTGAGGTCCTCCTAAAGGAGAGGACAAAGAAGCCGTCGAATTGGTGATCGTGTGAGTGAAAGGTTGTATTTTTCAACACGTCTGGTGCAAATTTCTTTTAATAGGGCAAAGGTTGTAGCAGAATCAAGTATACTTAAGCTGCTTAAAGGGAGCCTTTTGTTTTACTGCTCTGAAGCAGCTGTTCTAGGGAAGAGCTGACTTTCTGTATTTTTAGGTTGTAGACGTAATTTAAATACGACAGTAATGAAGCTAGGACCTGATTTCCCCGGGGCTGCCTGAATGTCCATCCTCTATTATTTGTTTAAAAAAACTTCACTTATTCAACCACTGCGTATAATATGTTCCCTTCAAAATTCCACTGATATTTCAATACCAAATAATAAAAATATACCTCAAGAATAATACATTATGGAGCAAAAAATGTTCACACAGACCCCCCCCTCACATAGGCGAAGGTCAAGCATGCCTTCTTTGGCCCTGGGTGGTCACACTGAACTCCCTCCTTCCATAAGCAAGGAGGGAAGCATGCCTGCTTTGCCTCTCATTTCAAGGTAAAAGAGGGGTCACACTGCCCCCCTCCCATAAACGAGGCGGGCAAGCATTTCTGCTTTGGCTCTGATCTCAAAATAACTGACATTTTCCATGATTTTGAAGTTTGTTTCAGAAATATGAATTCCTTGGCTTGTTCAATATAAAATGGAAAATGCTCTTTGTCATTGTCAGGTGACAGATTCAATGATAACAAATGCGAGGTTTGTTTATCCTGATAATACTCCTACCACAAAAGAGGCATACTTCTACAGGATGATATTTGAAAGATATTTCCCTCAGGTAACCTGTTTGTATAAATCATAACTTATGACAAGAATTACTATATGCTGTTTTTCATTAAGTTTTCCATGGTGCAATGCAAGATGACTGATTGATACTCATATAAGAATTACTCAATGCTATTTTTCATTCAGTTTTCCATCCTGCAATGCAAGATGACAGGATATATTTTCTATTTGAACCTTTGGTTCAACATTTCATTCAAGGGGCGAATGACATGTAAATTTGGTCTTTAATGGGTCAAATACAGATCTAAATATGATGTTCCAGTTTGATTGTTTCAATTAAGATATAACCATTTTGCCTCTACCTGTCTAGAATGCCGCACACGTGCCAAGAGATCCAAGTGTGGCTTGCAGTACTGCCAAAGCCAGGGAATGGGATGCAGAATGGTCCAACAATCCCGATCCTTTAGGCAGGGCTGCTTTAGGAGTTCATCTCTCTGATTACCAAAAACTTTTGAAGGTACAAAATGGCGTTGCTCAAGTACCGTCTATGGAGGATGGAAGGATTCAAGCAACTGCAGTGAGAAATTGAACGTGCATCAATCTTCTATAGATGTTTGTTATTTTCCTAGCTTTGGACATGTTTAGTCACGATTTTTGAAGATCGTGCTTCATAATGACATTCTGAATGTATCATTCAGTTCATTGAGTAGATAAAATGGAATGAAAAATAATATTATACAGGGGAGCAGCTGTATATTGGCAGAGAATGTATTGATGCAGCAAACCAGCCTCAAATATGCAATGTGCAATCCGTTTTCCAGTTCTCTAGTGAACATTCTGGCTAAAGAAAAATCACATATATATTGACAAATGTTGTCTAGATGCAGCAAGCCTCAATTATGCAATCTGCAGAATCTGTTTTAAAGGTATTTTTAGTGAATACTGGGTAAATCAAAATTACCTGTATATTGACAAGAACGTATTGATGCAGCAAGCTACAATTATACAATCTGCAAAATCTGTTTTCCAGATTTTAAGTGAACACTCTGGCTAAAGAAAAATCCCTATAAAGACGTTACATAATTCTCCATAAAAGACGTGAGATAATGTACGTTAAATAATGAATTCCACTTCAAGACTATCTAAACAAAATCACCTGAATATTGCCAAGAACGTGTTGATGCAGCAAGCTTCAATTATGAAATCTGCATAATCTGTTTTCCAAGTTTTAAGTGAACACTCTGGCTAAAGAAAAAGACCTATAAAGACGTTACATAATTCCCCATAAAAGATGTGAGATGCTGTATTATGCAATCTGCATAATCTGTTTTCCAAGTTTTAAGCGAACACTCTGGCTAAAGAAAAATCCCTATAAAGACGTTACATAATTCCCCCTAAAAGATGTGAGATACTGTATGTTAAATTAATGAAATTCTACTTCAAGACCGGCTAAAGCAAAATCACCTGAATATTGACAAGAACCTATTGATGCAGCAAGCTTCAATTATGCAATCTGCAAAATCTGTTTTCAACCAAAAACTTGAGTAAATGTTTGGAGGTTTCATAGAAAGTGGTAGTTTCCTCATAGCGTCTTAGGGAAATTTAAAAATTGGTGGTTTATTTTGTTGGGGAAAAGAAATCAGTTGTTTTACCCATGAAGTATTATCACAATTTAATAGTTTGTATTTCCGAGTTAGTTACTCGGAATAAAAGTCGTCTTGAGAGAAGGTTGCTGGTGCAGACTGCCCTTGACGTTTTGGTTTTTCACCGCTGTTTCCTCATGCTTGAACAATCTAGGACAATCTAGGGAAGATATATATGCAAAAGCTAGCTATGCTCTCTTTCCCCAAGCTCACGCTTGGTTTTCAAAGCAAGAATTTAGATTCTCCAGAGGCCCCATCGCTTGTCAAGAGCTTTCTTTTCCCCTCAAAAGATTGACAATCGTAAGTAGCAGCTACTTACCCCACTAGGGTTTTTTTAAAATAAAAATCGCTCACTTCCTTAATTTACTTGGTTTATAAAAAAAAACAGTATGTGGCTTTTTCATGTAGGTTTTAAGTCAGTTTTCAAAATGATAGATGTAATATGGCATTTTTATTATATATATTTAAAGTATTTTTATGTGCCTTACATGGACATTTATATATAGAATTTACAAAATTTATTTTAATTAAGAAATATTTATATAATTCAGTAATAGTTATAAATAAGTGATTTGTATTTAAAATAATGGATATCCATGACCCTCATATCAAGTGCAGGATTTGTATGTAAAATAATGGATGTCGATTTTATATTATTATTTTTGGATTTGGAGCAACCCAAGTTTCAAGGACCATCATATCAAGTGTGTTGTGTATCAAGTTTGCGCCCATGGACTCCAAGTATTGTCGGAAGCTAGCCTAGCATGTTTTACTAGATTTTTGGTTTTGATAATTGAGTATATCTACTTTTAAT
>LPNX010019460.1:210184-234594 GCA_001517045.1 Pseudotsuga menziesii | reverse complement strand
AATATTATAAATATGAAATTTATATAAAGTAAATAAATAAAAAATAATTCTCAATCTAAATTTATCAAGTGAAAGATTTAAACAATTTTCTACATTGTTTTTTATGTTTGTTATGCATCTAAACTCATTTGTATGTGTGTTTATTTTAATTCCTCTTTTCACAGCTTCACTCTTATAGCAATAGCTAATGACAATGTCAGGGACATTGCTACCTCGTGGCTCTTGTTTATTTATAATGTGTTAATTTAAAATAACAAAAAGGTTTATTTAATATATTATAAGATGAAATACTTTATTTTTTAGAATGTGATAAATTTATATAAATAATACAAAACTATAAAAATGATAATTAATATTATAGAAATATAAAAATTTTCTATTTGTGTATGTTATGTTGTAATGTATTTGTGATGGTTTTGTTATGTCTTGTACAATAATTGTATTATATTATATTGGATATTAATTAAAAAATTTAATTTATAAGAATTTATTTGAAATGATAATTTAGTTTTGAAGAAATAAAAATAATATTTTAAAATAAATGAGATGAAATTCTTTATTTTCATAATCCAATTTTTATTTTAATGTGTGAATTATGTTAGATTGAAATGGATAATATATGTTACAAATATAATTAATTATTCAACTAAAATGTAAATAGAATACATTATAAGATGAATACTTATCTTTTACAATGTCATATATTCATAAATGGATGGTGTATGTTTTTTTTGACAGAAGCATAGAGGTAGAATATATTAGTGCCGGTATTTAGCTACCGAATGCTTGATACATAGAAAACTAGGTACAAAGATGCAAAGGAGAATAAACAGAAGAGGCAGGGGAGCCTTCCAACGTTCTGAAGCATTTATTTAATAGTACTATAGAGAGGAAGCCAGAGCGTGGAACAAGAAGCTTGCAGCGCTGGTTCATTTTTCCAGCTTGGACTTCAGTTTGGCCACTTTGATTTCCAGGGCAGAGATTCTGTTGCCGAAGTCACCATGAGTATTGGCTTCATCTTTGAAGTTTGTTCTAGTTTCTTCCTTGAAATCTTTCAGATTACTGGTGAGATCAGAGCGTAGTTGTCTCAGCTCATTGTTCAGAAGATCCCATGACTGCTCTCCAGCTTTGGAGACCGCATCTAGTTTCTTGTCATTGTCGTCCAGCTTGATTTGGAGCCGACCCATCACTGCTTCCAGAGAGCCGATTCTTGTCTCTGCAGAAACTCCTGAGCTGGATGAGTCACCAGATGCCATTTTGCTTGAACCGATGGAGGAGACAGTGTGAAACTTGAAGAGCTTGGGCGCTGTAAAACCTAGAACTAAGACGCAGAGCAGCTTGCAAAGGGAACTGGGTTCAAGGAAGAGAGGCAGCTTCTTTAATAACTTGCAAGGGGGTTCCCAAGGTGCGAGAAGGTCAGGAGTGCTGCAAGTTTGCAGGGAATCTCTGCCAAGAGAGGGATGGAAGAAAACGTGGGTTGCACAGGCCGAATGAGGAAGCTGTGTGAAGATCCTGAATCCCCAACAGCTAAGGAATGTCACATCTTTGATAATCACCATCAGTACATAAGATGCTTTGGTCCAGCGCAGCTCCTTTATTAGCTTCTTTATCAGCTTGCATATTCAGCACACGGATCACATGGAAATACCTGATGTTTTGGAAGTAATTGCTCAGATGAAGGATTTTATGAAAGATATGGCGCAGTTTTATATTAGGAGGGCTCTTTTTGGTTATGAGGGCGTTAATAAGTAGCCTGGAGTCCCCGAAGACTGAGATTTTGTCGATTCCTTTAGCCCGCGCAATTTTAAACCTTGCCATAATCCACAGAACTCAGCAACATTGTTAGATTCTATCCCTAGCCCCCAGGCAAAACTGCTGAGTATGTTCCCATTGGCTAAACTGATTATTTCTCCAGCACCTGAAGGGCCTGGATTTCCCTTCGAAGCACCATCGAAGAAGAGGCTAGGTTCATTCAAGGAAGACTTCCAGCGCTTGAATTCAGAGTCTTCAAGTCTAATTTCCCACTGCACTGTCTGAGGAATGAGGCGAGTGGTGCAAGGGTGGAGGCTGAAAGTTAACGAGCTTAACCAACGTGACTCATTATGCTGAAGCTGGGTGGAGTTTTTTAGAGTAATGTTACTTTCCAGATCTTCCCCTAGAATGGCTCTAGCCTGCACAGCAATTTTTTGGGGAGAAGAGTCTTGATTCCTGAAAATTCTGTTATTTCTCTCAAGCCAGATCTTCCAGCAAGTGGCTTTTGGGAGCCATTCCCAGGCAGATTGAAGCAGAGCCTTTTTGGTCAGCTTGAAAGGAGACAGAGGCATCCAGGAAGAGAACAGTTCATGAACATAGTGAGGCAGGAAGATGGCTTGGTCTAGGTTCATTACTTGGAGCCAAACTTCTTTGGCGAAAGGACAATCCAACATGATGTGATCCATAGTTTCTTCATGGCAATTACAAAGAGGGCAACGGGAGGGTCCTTCCATGCCTCTTTTCTTAAGGTTATCTCCTGTGAGGATGCTTTTGT
This sequence comes from Pseudotsuga menziesii, assembly GCA_001517045.1. NCBI lineage: Eukaryota > Viridiplantae > Streptophyta > Pinopsida > Pinales > Pinaceae > Pseudotsuga > Pseudotsuga menziesii. The sequence continues at coordinate 232,067 of LPNX010019460.1, read as the reverse complement.
GGGCTAAAGACCAGCAGAAGATATCAATTTTCGGGATGAAAGGATTGGTCCAAATAAACTTCCAGATGGTTGGGTTGGGAGCAGCGTAAGGAATGGCTTGTATTTCCTTGTATCCTTCAGAGGTTGTGTAACTTCCAGAAATCCCCCAACCTCTTCTATCATTGGAAACTTTATTGAGGGGGGATTTTCCTTGGAGGAGAACCATCAAGGCATTCGCTTCAGAGTTTAGTTCAGGGGGGAATAGGCCTAAATCCCAACCTGTCCAGTAATTTCCATCCCAGGCAGAAATATCCCAAAGCGTTGTGGCTCCCTTGTCCAGAAGCCATCTTTGGATGTTGCTGACTTCCAAGTTTGAACCAATGGGGGAATCCCCTAGAATGGAGTCCTCCCAAACGTTAATTGATTTCCCATTTCCAGTAATCTAGTAAAGCTTGTTTTTGAAGGGGACCAAAGCTTTAATGCAAATTTTAGAGATTGGGGAGCCCTTCCTTAGTGGGGGTTGCAAGTTCAGACATCTTTTCCTAGGCCCTGGGAAGTATTTTTTGCAGATTACTTCTTTGCTCCAGCTTTTCCTCCCTGAGATCAACTGCCAGAGCAACTTGGCTCCCAAAGCTAGGTTTTGGATAGGTAGACTTCTCACATGGAGACCGCCTTCATTGCGGGGTTTTTTGATCTTTTCCCAACTGACCAGATGGATTTTTTTGTCATTTCCTTTACCTCCTTCCCAAATGAATTTCCTGAGCAGCCCTTCAATCTTGTTAACAACCGAGCAAGGGGCAAGTAAAATAGAGGACTGGTAAATAGGCATGCTATTGAGGACATATTTTATGAGAATAGTTTTACCAGCTAGATTGAGCCAATTGGCCCCCCAATTTTGGATTTTGCTTTTGATCTTGTCAACAATAGGTTCCCAGTCCGCAGTTTTGATTTTGTTTTTACAGATGGGAATGCCAAGATAAGTGAAGTTATCCCAGTCTTTGGTTCCTTCCATCCCCAGCGATCTGGTGATGTTCCTTAGGTCCCTTGCTGTACAATTCCACGTGAAGATTTTGCTTTTGTGGAAGTTTATTTTTCTTTCGGATATCTTTTGGTATAAATCCAGCTCTTTTTTGAATTGATCAGCAGAGTGGACAGAGGCTCCTCCTAGCAGCAGAGTTTCATCAGCGAACTGGGCGTGGTTGATGTTCCTTACATTGTTCACAATTTTAAGCCCTGGGAGCATGTGGATTTCCTGACTGAGGTTGAGTTGATAGCTGAGCATAGAAGCCTGGATGGTGTAGAGGAGGGGAGAGAGCGGGAATCCCTGCCTTAACCCTCTAGAGGCTTTGAAGAAGCTAGTGGGCCTTCCGTTTACTAGAGGGGCTATCCACGGGTCGCCTACACAGCCTTTGACCCATCTTATAAAGTTGGGGGAGAAGCCCAATTTTTCCATTACTTCAAACAGGAAATCATGCCTGACTTGATCAAAGGCGTTGGCTAAGTCGAGTTTGATGACCATACCTTTTTCTTTACGAAGGAAGCTAGAGTGGATGGCTTCTTGGACAAGAATGATGTTGTCTAGGATTTTTCTACCTTTGATGAATCCACCTTGATTTTCTGGGATTATCCGAGGGAGAATTATTTTAAGCCTGGAAGCAATGATCTTTGTTATGAGCTTGTAGCCAGTATTGCACAGCGAGATAGGCCTAAATCGATTGAAGGAAGTGGCTCTTTTTTCTTTTGGAATCAGGGCTAGGAATGAGGAGTTAGTGCTGCCTCCCAATTTGCTGGTTTTCTGTGAGTACCGAATCATTCTTAGGAGATCATATTTTATTATTTCCCAGCAGAAGGTGAAGAATCTGGTAGTGAAGCCATCCGGTCCAGGGGCACTGTCAGGTTTCATAATTGAGAGAGCTTTTTTAACCTCATCCATGGTGATAGGCGTTGTCAGAAAATTATTATCCTCCAAAGTAATGAGATGCAGGATGAGATCAAAAGGATGGGAGTTGATGTCAATAGGATCTTCCATTGGAGCGGTGAAGAGGTCAGAGAAAGTTTCTACAGCTGCTTTTTTTATACCTTCAGGATCTTGGATCATTTCTCCTTCAAACTGTATTTCCGAGACAACTTTGTAATTCTTACGTGCCTCTGCTTGCTTATGAAAATATTTGGTATTTTTGTCTCCACTCAGAAGCCAGAGGTTACATGATTTTTGACGCTGATACTCTTCTTCTTTTCTGCAGGCGGAGAAGAAGTTCTTTTGCAGGGTCTCTTCCTTAATGAGGCGCTGATCAGACGTAGGAGAGGAGTCCAGGCTGATTTGATGCGATTCCATCTCATCCTGGGCGATTTCTTTGGTAGCAATCGGAGATGGGATGAGCTTGGCCCAGGCTTTAAGGGCGATTTTGAGTATTTTTAACTTGGATTCCCAGATGTAGGAAGGCGAGCCAGGAAGATTGGAATTCCAGGAGTCAGTTACAGTTTGCAGAAAGTCATCATGGTGAATCCAAAGAGGGCTGAACTGGAAAGGGATCGACCCGAGATTTTGGTCAAGAGCTAGCTCGAGAAGGATAGGTTTATGGTCGGAAGTGCAGTGTGGAAGGATTTTGGAGGAGACTAACAGGCCAAGATCAAGAAAGGAGGAGTGAACAAGGAAGCGGTCTAGCCGGGCTGCGACATGGCCAGGACCAATTCTTTTGTTTGTCCAAGTGAATTTACCTTTGATAGGTTTGATGTCAATCAGGTCCCATCCAGAGATGAAGTCTTCAACCCATTCCCTTGAAGGATCTCTAACCGGGTTTCCTCCTTTCTTTTCACTAGCTTCCAGGGTTACATTTAAGTCTCCAGCAACAATAATATTTTCTCTATTCTGCATCTGGAGAAAGGAATCAAGAGTATTCCAGCACTCTTTTTTTTCAGCATGCAAAACAGGAACATAGAGATTGAAAAGGTTTACCTTTCGTCCAGATTGCTTGTGGTTGAGTTTGGTGAAAACCCAGTGCATTGTTCGTTCTTCAGCTTCAATGTCATACAGGGAGGGGTCCCAAAAGGTGGCTATTCCTCTTGAAGCGCCTCTGGAGTTGTTTCCAATACAAGTACCTTTTTTCCAGAACTTTTTCCCGATCTGGAGGACAGCAGTCTCCTCCATTTTAGTTTCCTGGAGTAGCAGAATCTACGGCTTATGAATTCGGATTAGATCTCTCATTGCATCTTCCTTCAGGGTAGAGCCTAGACCTCTGCAATTCCAAGAAATGTATTTCATTAAGAATTATGGGAGAAGGGGTTGGCCTCTTTGGAGGCCTGTATTGTACCTTTTTTTGATCGGGTGTTCATGATCCCTTTTAGAGTTTTTTGAGACCCTTCTAAGACTGCAAGATGGGTTGCTTCTTCTCTTTGTTTCTTTTTGGATTTCCTCCCTCTTGGAATTTTGATAGGGATAGAGTACAGTCCGCTTGAGGAGGCGCCTTCATCCGTTTCTTCACCGGGATCTGAATCTAGCATCAGGAGATCTTCATTTACTTCTTTGGGGGAGCCTGGATTATCAGCCCCTACCAGAGGTTGATTTATTTCCCCAGGCTCCTGCTGATCAGCGTTTTGGCTTCCAGTCTCTTTTCTATTGGGTTGCTTGGAAGATTGGGGTTCATCACTCACTGTGATTTGATTTTTCCCATTCAGATTGGGATCCTGGTTCTCTTTAGGGGTCACGATAGGATCTTCTTTTGAGGCTTCTTGGGAGGGCTTATTTGTGCTTGAAGTCAGGTTTTGCATGTCAATTGTGGTCCTCTTTTCCAGGATCTTAGCATTTGTTTTGCCTTTCTTGGCTTTTTGCCATCCTTCTCCTTCTTCCGAGCTCTGATTTTTCGGGCAGTTTCTTTGAAAGTGGCCGTGTTCATGACATTGACGGCATTTGAATGGCAGCTATTCGTAGTCAAGCTTTTGGTAGTATAGCCAATCTCCAACTTTGAGCTTGACAGCTTCAGGAAGGCCTGCTTCAAGATCAACCTCGACACATATTCGGGCACACGAGTATTGACCTTTATTATCAGCTTTGTCAATGTATTTTCCTAGGGTGTTCCCAGTTTTTTCCAGGGTTGGGGTGTTCCAGCAGGACTGGGAGGTTGGGGAGCCTTACTCATACTGGAACTTCCTTCGGCACATCTACTTCTGCATTGAAATCTGGAGTCCATCTGTTTAGGTACAGTCCTTGAGGTCCCATGAAGTATGGACCATTTCTGAAGATCAGATCTCGATCTTCTTTGGAAATAAACTCAAAAATGAAGAAGCCTCGCCCTACGGAGTAGCAGGTAACACTATTCTTGAGCTGGGGCCTCTAGTTCCATTGGATCTAGTCGTCCGTGGTTTTGGTTGATGGCCAAAGCCCCATAAACTAGCCTACCAAACCCTGTACTGACAGTGCCAGAGCGATCTTGATGGGGATTTCGCATGGCATATCAATTTCAGGGATTGAATCGAGCTTTTTAATGAACTTCGGGATGACAGGGGCTGCAGGATTGGCTCCATGAGGACGGAGCAACTGATTGAAGGCATCCGTAGCTGAAGGAGACGAGGGAGGGGGGAGCCCTCCCTCAGGCGCAGCCATGAGCGGCTGGGAGAAACGACCAGGGCGGCGGCAGCTAGATGGCTAGGGCACGGCACCTAGCAGAGTAACCTCGTGAACTGGATGGTGTATGTTACGAATATCTATTTCTTTTATTTATAATGTATTAATTTAGAATAATAAAGAAAAATTAAATTCAAGATATAATATTTAACTTTCCATAATATTATATTATATATTTCAATAAATGATGTACGTTATAAACATGTATTTCTTCATTTATATTTTTATAATTTGAATATTGTTTAAAAAAAAATCATATTTATAAATAATCAAGATATAAACTTTACAAATTCAAGAGGATTATAAAAAAATTCATCTAGTAATTTTAAAACTAACATTCTATTTACAAAAAATATTTAACTTGATTAAAAAATTCTATTACAATCACTAAAAATTTACTAATTGTTTTCATAATGTTATAGTGATGATGATGGTGGTGGTTAATGTCCCATGAGACCAAAGTTTGGTCTATCGGATCTAGAGAAATGAATTATTTAGTTTGTTTTAAAATTGTATTCCTATGCTTAAAGAGCTTGGAGAGAAGCGTCCCGAGCTCAGTACAATTTTGACATGTTAAAAGCCTAGGAGGGTCGGTATTGCAACAAAGATTATGAAACTAAGATCTAATGTGGGTGTACGGAGGGCACTCTAAGAGGAAGTGATTTTCATCCTCAATGTTCATATTCTCACATAGATGGAAGATCCTTTCCACCCATGGTGTTTTAGGAACTACCCAACGACCCGTTTCACTATGAAGCTCATGAGAGTTCGTTCTTATCTTGGCTATATTAAATTTTTTCTTTGAACTAGTTAAAACAGAGAGAAACTTTTGAACTTCTAGAGTAGGGTTGAATCCATCAAGTAATTTTAAAACTAACATTCTATTTACCCAAAAATCTATGTCTTCTAATGAGAAAGCTTCTTCTGTTGTGAGTAGGGCTTCAAAGTTATCTATGACATTTGGGGATTCATAAAGCTTTTTAAGATATGAATTCTAGTTGTGCAAAGCAATTCTATTATTATCTTTAGTTTTTCTAGTTAGAATCTGCCTCCAGAATTTCTTAGGAGCCACCTTAGAGAGGTGTAAGAGATTTTCTTGTATTTTATGAATATATTGCATTTTTTCCTTTTAGTTAGGGCTTTGTATATTTTTATCTTGTCAATTTTAAGAGACTCATCGAGAGCTTCCTTAATTGATCTCCTCGCACTTTTACAATCTTTATCATACCAAGGGTTGGTTTTGCTATTTCTTTTATTAATTGAAACATAAATTGAGAACTTGTTAATAGAATATCAGAGGATTGGAAAAAGATTATGATAGAGGTCTTCTATGTTGTATATACTTGATAAAGGAAGAAAATTCATTTTTAATTCATTTATAAAAAGATCATTTTTATTTCTATCAAAGATCAAGTTTTTTTTTTGCTATGATGATTATCTTCTATGGGATCTCTATGCATGACAAAATTCAGAGTTACAATTAAAGGTCTATGATCTGAGTCAGAATCGTGGTAGTTTAAGATGTCAAAATTCATTATTTCGTTGTATATTACATTTAAATTGTAGTTAAATAAACACATTATAAAAAAATTAAATTAAAAAACTAACTATATTTAACATACATTATCCATTTCAATCCACAAAATATAAATAAAGATAAATATAAAGATTTTTTTGTTGGTTCATGGGAAGAACCCTTGACTAGCAGGTTTTCCATTGGCTAAGTTACCACGAACCAGGGGCATCTAAGCCTCAAAATCACTCGGGGATCGTACCTGGCTTGGATTGCACCAACCCTTAACATGGTTGGATTTTTGGTATCCGTGGAATTTGAACCGGAGACCTTTTCGCTTAGGAGCGTCTTAACCATGCCCTGCCACCAAGTGTTCTACATCCCACATATAAGATAAAGATAAAGATTTAAATTCAAGATAAATATTTAATTTTTCATAATATCATATTATATTCCAATGGAGGTATGTTATAAACATGCATTTATTCATTTATTTAGTTTTTAGTTTTAAAATTGTTTTGAAAAAAAATCATATTTATAAATAATTAAGATATAAACTTTACAAATTCAAAAAGATCATAAAAAATTTATTAAGCAAGTTCAAAACTAACATTATTTTTACCAAAAATATTTAACTTGACTAAAAAATTCCATTACAATCACCAAAATTTTACCAATTGGTTTCATAATGTCATATTTGATTGCAAAGTATAATATATTTAAAAATATATATAAATTTTTAATAGTTTGAATATAATTATCTTTTATTTTTATTTTATTTATTTGTAATGTGTTAATTTAAAATAACAAAAGAAAATTAATATATTATAAGATGAAATACTTTATTTTCATAACCCAATTTTTATTTGAATGGATGAATTATGTTACAAATATGTGTATGTTACAAATTTTATTTCTAGTTTTATGGATTGAAATAAATAATGTATGTTACAAATATAGGTAGTTATTTAACTAAAATTTAAATGAGATACATTATAAGATGAATACTTTATCTTTTACAATGTCATATATTTATAATTGATGGTGTATGTTACGAATATTTATTTCTTTTATTTATAATGTATTAATTTAGAATAATAAAGAAAATTTAAATTCAAGATATAATATTTAATTTTCCATAATATTATATTATATTTCAGTAAATGATGTATGTTATAAATATGTTTTTTTTTTGTTTATATTTTTGTAGTTTGAATTTTTTTCCCCAAAACAATTCATATCTATAAATAATAAAGATATAAAGTTTACAAATTCAAAAACATTATATATTTCAATAGATGATGTATGCTTTTTTAAGACAGAAACAATTATGATTTATATATATAAGGTGGTATAACCACAAAAACAGAGCCACAGATAACATAGATGCCCTTAAGGTAGTGGCAAACAAAGTTTAGACAGTTCCAATCCTTAGTGAGTTTGGATTGCTATCTATACATTCCACATAGTTGATCAAAGAGAGACAGAGGACTTCTTACCACATGATATTGACATCAAAAACATAAACAAGCAAACCAAAAATGAATTCCTAATAGTCTAAGAATCATTTAGCTTTCTCTCCATGACGAGAGGATGAACCCGAGGACTTCGTTGCTTCCAGCTTCACCACCTTCAATTCCATATTCTCGAACTTTATTTCCAATTCTTCTAGCATCCCCGTCAAAGTATTTTTAATTTGAGAAATCGATCGAGCAAATTCCTTCCTCAGGAAAGCCATATCGCTGTCAATTGTTTTGAATCGACACCCTCCCTCTGAATCGATATTTCCCAAATACCGATGTCGAGGACACGTCCATGATGAAAATAACAACCTGAACACTCAATAATCCCACAAATTCTTCGTTGATGAAGACAAACTGGAGCTTGAAACAATGTCCATTTCTCTTTTCCTGCCTTATAACCTTACCACCCAATTCGCTCCGAAAATCCATGATTTCCTGAGAGTCCTTGTTTGAATTCACATAAGGCAGATGGGACATAATTCATGTTGTGAGTTGGGAACGGTCATGCCCGACCGTACAGGAGTTAATATAAGTAATCAAACTGGATGTACTATCACACGTGTTCGATCCATTCCAGGGATAACGCCACGAACAGATGACATGCGCTGTGTGGGAGGAGTGCCCAAAGTTGCTGACGTGTTCCACGAGGTGATGTACTACCATAGGGTCAAGGACCAAGGTCTTATGGGGGTTGGAAAAAAGCGTCGTCCCCATTTTTCAACAAAATTCCAATGCCAAGAGTAGTTCCGATGTTCGCATATAGGTCTGATTTACTATTATACTTCCTTAGAATGAGGAAGAACTCGACTTCGTGAAAAGACTTGGCCAAGGCTTTAATTTTTCTGATTAGCTAAGGGAGTTGCATCTAGGAAGGGAGATTATTTTCAGCAAGGGATTGGATTACTATTCTCAAGTCTCCCAGCACTATAAGTTCATTCATTCCCTAGCTCCTGACTATCTGAAGCCCCTGCTAGAGGGCCAATGCTTCCGCTACATTGTTTGTTTCCCTTCCAAGTCCCCATGAGAAATTTGATTCCAGCTTTCCATTCGGGGTGATGAAAACTGTTGGCCTCCTATTTTGACTATCCATCACTATACTTTCTAGTTTCAAGTCTCATGAATCAAGTAGTACTCAGCCTTATTTAGTGATGTTTTGTGCATAGTTGGGCATTTTGAAGAACAACATTGCTAGGTGCTTTGGTAAGTGACTTTTTAATTGTTTATTTATTATTTTGCTTTGTTTTACATGGAACTTTTTGTTTTAATTTAATAATGGGTTAATTAATAAGTCCTTGTTTCTTTCATGCAGTGGTCGTTTTCTTATTCAACCCAACGCTTGTCTTGGCGCTCCAAAGGAATATGTTGACTGAACCAGAGATTTTAGGGATTCTGTCCACAGAGGAGATGTCTCTCTTGGGCTTGTATCGCTTTCTAGATGCATGTGAAGATCATTCAGGTGTTGTTTCGTGGTTGTCCTTTGTTCAAGGCATTGTTTCCCTCCATTTTCAGCAGTGTATGGATCTCAAGGGATTCGAATCCAATCTTTTGGTTCATGTATGCCGAGATAGGGTAGATTTGTTAAGATAGGGTCGATCCTTGCTCCAAGGTTGATGTTACTTTGTATTTCAAGTATAAATGTAACCTTGAAACCCTAAGTATAGATACACAGAGAAGACTGTAAAACTCTATTTTTATTAATCAATTAAGTGTCTATTTCCTCAAAGCTTTGATTTCAGACTGGTAGGCGTTGAGAGCAGGGCCCACCTTCAACACCGATTCATTTGTGTTTAAGTGTTGCTTGTATTGCTGTAAGTAGAGTGATGTTGCAGATTTTGATACTGTTTTTATGATGGAATGTGAATGGTTTTGATTACTTGTGATTTGGAATGGGATTTATGTTTGCAGAAGACTAAGTGATATCATATGCATTCAGTTTAGCCTGTAAAATCGATTGAGCAGAGTAGTAAGAGTGGATTTGAAACCTTTTTGATTCCCAGCATGATACTGCTTGTTGATGGTTACAACCCTGGTGTGAAGGATCCATTCAGAGTTATAGAATTTACAAAACTGTATGATGAATTGGATTATATTCAGTTTGATGTAGAATCAACTTAATGGAGGATTGAAAATAGACTGGGATTTCATATTTCTTTTACTGTCAGCGTTATATTGATTAGTGGATGGCTACAATATTGGTTTAGAATCCTTTTGGCTATCGAGTTTACAAGACTGTAGGGTATTTTCGAATTGTATTGTGTGGATTTTAAAAAGAATTTGTAGTAGCAGAGGATTTAAAGATTTTGGTTTACAAAGTATCTAGGGTTTTCCAAATAGAATTTTGAATTGTTTACATAAGGATTTGAATCATGCTTTTGTCCACTACATGGTGTTGAATGAGCTGAAGGAAAAGAATTATAGTTTTTTAATAGATGCCAGCATTGTTTCCTAGGGTTTGAACACTAATCTCACAATACATGCAGATGAGAGTGTGTGTGTATTCTCTGAATATTTCCAATAATCTTTTGTGTGCATAGAACATAGGTAGAGTACATTTGACATTAGCAGTAAGTTAAAATTCCTTTTGTTAACTGTTTAAGAATGATTTAGGTTAAGAAGAAACAGATTTCATTTCAGTAGTTGTAATAAGTGTTTATATAAATTGTGGCATTAGATTCTTTAGGGTTAATGGTTGAAGTTTTAGATACAATATAAGGTCATTAAGGTTGACTCAGCATATTCATTCTGTAGGTAAGTTTAGAACTAGGATTTTCCTCTAATAAATTATTTACTTGTTAGGCTGCTTGCTCTGAAGAATAGATCATAATTATCATAGCTTAAGGTTGCCGTAGCTTAGTATAGAACGATGATTGTTTTGGAAGGTTGCTGTAGCTTAAGGTTGCTGTAGGTTACATTGAATTTGACAGTGTTGTAGATTGTAAGATAGGGATTAGCAAGCTGATTCTCTTTTCTTTAGGACAGACCTAATAACTCTTAGCATTGGTCATTCAATAGAGTAATATTTCAATCAATTACATTTTGTTTCTTGTCTGTGAGTAGACTAAATTATTGTCAGCATGAGCATTGAAACCACTTTTCCCGCACATATGGTGTAGCAGCTCGAAGTTTACGTATCCTGGTTGACAATTAATTGAAAGTAAATTAAATAACAATAATTTTACCTAACAAAAACCCCTCCCCCCTACCGCCCCAAGATTTCCTTTAGAATCTCCATTAGTGAAAAGAACATCATTACGAGCCGTCTCAACCACCTTTCAAACTCTGTTTCTTCAATTCTTAGTTCCTAAGTGCACAAATGTTTCTCGACCCTTGCAGTTTCCCTTGGTAAGTTAGGAGACAAGCTGTGCAGCCAAGCTTATTCCAAAGAGGAAAGTAGGTAACCAGAGGAGTCGCACCAGATATGGGAAAGACAATCTCCCAATAGACCTTCGACTTTTGTAGCAACCTGACTTTCCAAAGAATCTTTCCCTTTGAAGATACGAGAGTTCCTTTCAAGCCACAACTTCCATAAAATAAACTTTGGTAAAGTCATCCAGTAGGATTTAGTCCTCAAATTCTTAAGATTGGTAAAGGGGGAAAGAGTTTCCCAATTAATAAGCAGATAGTGAATGTTTTCCATGGGAGGAGTTGGACCACCATGCAGTGCCAATTTATAGACCTCTTTGACATAGGAGCAAGAGATCAGTAAAGGTTCATTTGATTCTTCATTATTCAGACAAAACGAACATCTAGTGGGACCTTCCCACCCCTTTTTTCAAGTTGTATCCATTCAATATTCTACCATGAGCAAAGGTCCAAACAAAGAAATCTACTTTAGGAAGGATTTCACCGCCCAAACACTTTTCCATATAACTGGATTGTCGCTGGGACGAGGATTTGATATAAGTTTGTAGCCTGCAGAAGTGGTTCATATCCCCTATCTCTTCCCCCTTACTCTAACGTCCTTAGCAATCCTTGAAACAGGGGATTTCCAATGGAGTTTGGCAATCAACATAACTTTTTCTCCATCGATATGGATTGGGCAGTGGATACGCCAACCCTTCCAGGAGTATGAGCTATCCATGTTCCATTCTGATATGTCTCAGAGGGTGAGTAGATTAAGACTGCGTAGATACTCTTTAATTTGTTCAATGCCAGGCCACTGTTCAAGAGGTGTATCTCCCATTATCAAATCCTCCCAAATTTTGATACACTTCCCGTTCCTTGGAATGCAAGTAAGATTGGGGGAGAAAAACCTGAGAGCCTTTGACAATATAGAGAAAATAGCATATCCTTTTCTTACTAGAGGAGGGTTGTCAATATGCCTCAAGGGATTCCCTACAAAATGTTTTTTCCAGAGGTCAAACTTGCACCAGGACACCTTTACAGTGATGATATTCCAGAGAATTTTGGCTCCAAGTGCCATATTTTGAGATTCCAGGTTCTTGATTTTTAATCTTCCTTCCTATCAAAGGTTTTGACACTTTCTCCCAACTTACCATCGGGAGCTTCCTCTCATTCTGTTTCCTTCCTTTCCAAAGGAACTTTCTTAGAAGAGCTCAAATGAGGGCAATAACCCCTTTCAGGGCCAAGAGAATGGAACATTGATGGATAGGAATACTCGAGAGAACAAATTTAATTAACACCACTTTTCCTGTCGGGTTTAACCATGGTGAGCCCTAGGTTTTGATCCCGCTTCTTATCTTGTCCACTATTGGGAGCAAGTTGGAGGATCTCAGAGTGGTCTTGAAGATGGGAACTCCAAGATATTTAAACACATCCCATTGGGTCTTCCCTTCAATTCCAAGGATTCTGCTGATGTCAACCATCTCTCTGGGATTGAAATTCCATCCTAAAATTTGACTTTTCCTGTAATTGATCTGACTCCCCGAAGCCTCTTGGTAGAGATCAAGTTATTTAAAGAAATTCTTGCTAATTGTACACTATCTCCACCTAGGAGAATTGTTTCATCGACAAACTATGCATGATTGACATCCTTGACCCCTCTGGAAATGCGAATACCAATGAGGTCATTTTGAAGCTGGCTTTGGTAAAGCTAAAAGATGAGCACTAAATATTGAATGGAATAGAGAAGAGGAGAGAGGGAAACCATGATGACTACCTTAGGAGGCTTGGAAAAATCCTGCCACATGCCCATTGACAATGGGCACAATCCAAGGACCTCTGATACAGGCCTGGATCCATCTTATGAATCTAGAGTTAAAGCCGAACCAATGCAAGACCTGGAAAAGGAACTCATATTATACTCTATCAAAAGCATTAGCTAAATCTAGTTTAATAATCATACATTTTTCTCGACGTTGGAGACTAGAGCATATTACTTCTTAGACAAGGTTGATGTTGTCAGCTATATGCCTTCCCTTGATAACACCACCTTGATTCTCAGGGATTATAGATGGAAGAACCTCTTTAATCCTGTTAGAAATGACTTTGGTAATAACTTTATAGACAATGTTGCATAGTGAGATGGGTCTGAACCTGTCAAAGGAAGTGGCCCCCTTTTCTTTGGGGATCAATGCAAGAAAGACAGAGTTGGTGATCCCCATAGTTTTGTTGAAATCTTGAGATTTTATAACCATTTTAAGGAGATCAATCTTGATCATTTTCCAGCATGTTTTGAGAAATCTAGCCGTAAACTCATCAGGGCATGGGGCTTTGTTAGGCACCATACTTTCAAGGACCCTTTTGATTTATTTTTTTAGATAGGGGCCATGAGGTTTCTATTAATAGAGTGTTTAATCAAATTTGGAACCAAATTTAGGATTGGGGAGGTGGGAAAAATTCCAGGAGGGATCTCCTCAGTGTGGATGTTTTGAAAGTGATCATACAACACCTTCTTAATTTCCTCAAAATATTGAATCATTTGACATTAACCCTGTATCTCCTTCACTGCTTTATAGTTCTTATGGCCTTCCACTTGTTTGTGGAAGAAGTTCATGTTTTTATCTCGAGCCTTAAGCCATAGGCATCTCACCTTCTACCTCCATTACTCTTCCTCGGTCCTGCAGACTTCATGCACGTTTCTGTGTAGATTAGTTTCCTTTTCTAGGATTCATATATCCATTGGGTGTTCCTCATGTAAACTTTGATGATTTACATATTCTGCTAAGCTTCTATCCTCTACGCGACTGGGGATTTCAGAGTTTTAGCCCAAGATTTAAGAGCTCTTTTAAGATTCCTTAGTTTTTCTTCCCATACATAGAAAGGGGAGCCTGAGACCAGTGTATCCAAAACCTCTTGAACTATCTCATGAAAACCTTCCTGTTTGATCCAATCATAATTTAATTTCCAAGAAATAAAATAATATTTTAAAATAAATACAATTTATAAAAAATAAATAAGATCAAATACTTTATTTTGGTAAACCATCTTTTATTTCAATGGATGAATTGTGATACAATTTTTATTTTTATTTTTATGGATTGAAATGGATATAATGAATGTTAAATATAATTATTTTTTTTTTAAATTTTTTTAAGTGTTGATTTAACTAAATTTTAAATGAAATATATTATAAGATCAATATTTTATTTTTTTATTTTTTATAATGTGATATGCATAATGTTATATTTTATTTCAAAATACAATATATGATAAAAATGTACATTTTTTTCATATTTATAATTTAAATATAACTATCTTTTATTTTATTTTTAATTAATATATATATTTTTATTAATTCAATATATTATAATATGAAATACGTTTTTTTATAATATTATAACTTTATATAAATAATATAAAAATTTAAAACTATAATTAATAATATAAAAATATAAATTTTATCTGTTTATGTTATGCTATGTTGTTGTGTGTTTATGATGTGTGATAATTTTGTTATGTTGTATACAATAATTGTACATTATATATGTTTATGAATTATATTGTATTTGATATAGATTAAAAAATTGAAATTATAAAAAATTATTTAAAATAACAATTTAGTTTTGAAAAAATAAAAATAAAATTTTAAGATACATATAATTTATGAAAAATAAATAAGATGAAATATCTTATTCATAACCCAAATCTTATTTCAATCAATGAATTATGTTATAAATTTTATTATTTAAATTATATTTTTATATTGTGTTTATTTAACTAAAATTTAAATGAAATATATTATAAAATGAAAACCTTCTTTTATTCTATTTTTACAATGCCATATGTTTATTTTAATAAATGGTGTATGTTATAAATATCTATTTTCTTTATTTATAATGTGTTAATTTCGAATCATAAAGAAAATTTAAATTCAAAGTATAAGATTTAATTTCCCATCATATCATATTAAATTTTAATGAATGATGTAAAATATAAAATTTAAATTTTCATAATTGAAAATAATTTTGAAAAACAATTCATATTTACAAATAATTAAAATAATTTCAAAACTAACATCATTTTTACCAAGAATATTTAACTTGACTAAAAAATTCCACTAGAATCACCAAAAATTTACCAATTATTTTTATAATGTCATATTTTATTGCAAAGTATAATATAAGTAAAAAATATATAATTTTTTTAATAGTTCGAATATAATTATGTTTTATTTATATTTTATTTATTTATAATGTGTTAATTTAATATAGAAAAAAAGTTAATTTAATATATTATAAGATAAAATACTTTATTTTTGATAATGTGATAAATTCATATAAATAATAAAAAACTATAAAAATGATAATTAATAATATAGAAATATAAATTTTATCTATTTGTATGTTATGTTGTAATGTGTTTGTGATGGTTTTGTTAAGTAGTGTACAATAACTATATGATGTTGTATTTGATATTAATTAAAAAATTAAAATTATAAATGTGAAACAATAATTTAGTTTTGAAGAAATAAAAATAATATTTTAAAGTAAATATAATTTTCAAAAATAAATAATATGAAATGATTTATTTTCATAACCCAATTTTTATTTCAATAAATGAATTATATTACAAATATGTGTATGTTACGAATTTTATTTCTAGTTTTATGGATTGAATATATGTTACAAATATAATTAGTTATTTAAATTTAAATCGAATATATTATAAGATGAATATTTTATATTTTACAATGAAATATATTCACAAATGAATGGTGTATGTTATGAATATCTATTTCTTTTATTTATAATGTATTAATTTAGAATAATAAAGAAAATTTAAATTCAAGATATAATATCTATTTCTTTTATTTATAATGTATTAATTTAGAATAATAAAGAAAATTTAAATTCAAGATATAATATTTATTTATTTATTTTAGGAAATAAATAAATGATGTATGTTATAAATATACTTTTTTTGGTTTATGTTTTTGTAGTTTGAATATTTTTTCAAAAAAATCATATTTATAAATACTAAAAATATAAAGTTTACAAATTTAAAAAGATTATATATTTCAAAAAATGATGTATATTATAAACATGCATTTCTTCATTTATATTTGTGTAGTTTGAATATATTTCCAAAAAACAATTCATATTTATAAAAATCAAGATATAAACTTTATAAATTCAAAAGGATTATAAAAAATTCCATCAGTAATTTTAAAACTAACCATCTATTTACTAAAAATATTTAAATTGATTGAAACGTTCTATTACAATCACCAAAAATTTACTCATTGTATTCATAATGTTATATTATGGAAAATTAAATCTTGATCCATTTCAAGTAATTTTGAAACTATCATTCCTTTTACCAAGAATATTTAACATGTCTAAACAATGCCATTACAATCACCAAAAATTTAATTGTTTTCATATAGGTTAAAAATGTATGTTTGTTTTCATTTTTATAATTTAAATATAACTAATTTTTTTTTATTTTATCATTTGATTTTTAATTAACATATTTGATTTTTATTAATTCAATATATTATAAGATTTAATGATTTACTTTTTATAATGTAATAAATTCATATAAATAATATAAAACAAATAAAATGTTAATTAATAATATAAAAATATAAATTTTATCTAGTTGTATTATGTTATGTTGTAATGTGTTTGTGATGATTTTGTTATGTTGTTTTTTGTGTACAATAATTACACATTACATATATTTATAAATTTTGGTGTATTTAATATACATTAAAAAAATTGAAATAATAAGAATTTATTTGAAATGATAATTTAGTTTTGAAGAAATAAAAAAAATATTATTAAATATATATAATTTATAAAATAAGATGAAATATGTTACAAATTTTATTATATAATAATAATAATTATTATAATATGTTTATTTAACTATTTCCACTGAATTATGTTACAAATTTTATTATATAATAATAATAATTATTATAATGTGTTTACTTAACTATTTAAATGAAATATATTATAAAATGAAAACCTTCTTTTATTTATTTATTTATAATGTCATATACTTATTTTAATGAATAGTGTATGTTATAAATATCTATTTCCTCCTTTTATTTATATAGTGTTAATTTAGGATCATAAAAAAATTTAAATTCAAAGTATTAGATTTAATTTTCTATAATATTATATTATATTTTAATAGATGATGTATATTATAAATATGTATTTATTTATTTATAATTTTAGTTTAAATATTTTTTATTTATAAAAAGTCAAGATATTAATTTTACAAATTCAAAAATATTATAAAAAAATTCATCAAATAAATTTTAAATTTACATTCTATTTAGCAAAAATATTTAACTTTACTAAAGAGTTTCATTACCATCACCAAAACAATTTCTAATTATTTTCATAAGATCATATTTTATTTCAAAATATAATATATATTAAAAATATATGTGAATATAATTATATTATATTTATTTTTTTTATAATTTGAATCTAATTAAATTTTATTTTTTATTTTTTCATTTTATTTATTTAAAATATATTAATTTAAAATCACAAAAAAATTAATTCAATCTGTTTTATGATGAAATACCTTTTTCGCTTTGTGTTTGTAATGTTTTTGTTATGTCATGTTATGTTATATTGTGTATAATAATTTTACATTACATATATATTTATGTATTATGTTGTATTTAATATTGTTTTAAAAATAAAAGTATAAGAATTTATTTGAAATGACAATTTAATTATTAAAAAAATATTTTAAAGTAAATACAATTTATAAAAGAATAAATAAAATAAAATGTTTTATTTTTATAATTCAATTTTATTTCAATGAGTGAATTATGTTACTAATTTTATTTCTATTTTTATGGATTGAAATAGATAACCTATTTTACAAATATAATAATTATTTTTAATTAATTTTTTTATAATGTGTTTATTTATCTAAAATTTAAATCGAATATTTTATAAGATGAATACTTTATTTTTTACGACTCCATGATGAAAATCACTTTTTCTTAGAGTTCCTTACTTACACCCACATTATATCAGAGTTTCATAGTATTTGTTACAATACAAACCTTTATAACCTCCTAACTTGCCAAAACTATACTGAGCTTGGAAAGCTTCTTGGTAAGCTTTTTGAGCATATGAACAATATTTTGAAATAAACCAAGTATTTTCCTTCTTAAAATCCTATAAACCAAAGTTGGTCTCAATGGACATTCATCATCATCATCATCGTAATATATATATATATAGATTGTGTATGTTACAAATATCTATTTTTTATTTATTTATAATTTGTTAATTTAAAATAAAAAAAAAATTAAATTCAAAATTCAAAATTACTTTTCCATAATATTATATTATATTTCAATGGATTTATGTTATAAACATATATTTTTGTAATTTAAAAATTGTTTTGAAAAAAAAATCATATTTATAAAATAATCGAGATAAAGGTCATAAAAACAGTTATCAAGTAATTTTAAAATTAATATTCTTTTTTATTAAGAATATATAATTTGACTAAAAAAAAATCCATTACAATCACCAAAAATTTACTAATTGTTTTCATAATGTCATATTTTATTGCAAAGTATAATATCTGTAAAAGATATATGATAATAGGTTGAATATAATAATCTTTTATTTTTGTTTTACTTATTTATAATGTGTTAATTAAAAAAAATTAATTTAATATATTATAAAATGAAATAAGTTATTTTTAATAAAAAACTATAAAAATGATAATTAATAATATAAAATATAAAATATATTTATTTTTTTATGTTATATTGTAATGTGTTTGTGATGGTTTTGTTATGTGGCATACAATAATTGTACTATGATGTATGTTGTATTTGCTATTAAGTAAAAAATTAAAATTATAAGAATTTGTTTGAAATGACAGAAAAAATAGAAATAATATTTTAAAATAAATACAATTTATCAAAAATAAATAAGATGAAATACTTTATTTTTATAACCCAATTTTTATTTTAATGAGTGAATTATGTTACAAATTATGTGTATGTTACAAATTTTATTTCTAGTTGTATGGATTGAAATGAATAATGTATGTTACTGTTGGAATATAATCCGTCGGGATTATATTTTGTAAATAAATAAAGAAATCTGAATAGTTATGTAGGAAGCCGAAAAGGCTGGGCGGAAGGTGAAACACAACCGTCATATGCATTGTATAAATATATGCATTAGCAAGGGAATAATATTGAATCGGGAGCTATTACCTATCAGTGGTATCAGAGCTTGGCTGCCTGCCATAACTCCTGGCTGCATTTTAGTCCTGGCATTCTGCTTGCCAGTCCATTGCCAGACTGCCTGCTCCATCAGTCTGCCATTTGCATGTGTTTCTCTTTGCCAGCCTGTGCGCATTCATTTGTATGTGTTATTCTCTTCTCATTTGCCAGACTGCTCTCTTCTCGACCTGCATTGAGGAATGATGTATGATATTGTCTGTTGGTTGTTGCCTTATTAATTACTCGCTCACATTTTACTACACTTTTCCATAACATATGAATTATCGCTCATATGTTTGGCGTATACCTAACCCTAATCTCTTGAGATGGATGAGTCACCCTCCTCCTCTTGCATATTGGTGTTGAGGATTTACTACGCGGAGACTGCTGCAAACATCCACATTGACATTGTGTGTGCTGCGTGAGACCTCTCTTCTCCTTTGTCGTGCTGTGTGCATTCCAATTCCAGAGCTACGATTTCATGAGAGAGTGTTGGGATTGCTATGGAAGATGGAGTAATGCAACCAGTCAAGAAGAGATTTCAGTAATCACCACTGAGAGTTTGTTGGAGACTGAAGTCATATTTCTGCCACTGCGACCGCTTTGAAGACTGTTCTCTTCAACTGTGTGAAGACCAGCGTGGAGGAGAATCGATGCTTCCTTTTCATTTGCGTGAAGGAGTATGAACGGAGGTAAACTTTTTTGTTGGTTGAAATGGACAGAGACTGCAAAATATAGTGTGACTAATATATCATACTGATATATGTTGAAGACTGATATATGCGTTGAATACTAATATATGTTGAAGGCTGATATATATTGCGTTGAGGACTGATGTGTTATAAAGCCTAATTCCATGTTGACATTGTCTGCGTTGAGACTGATGTGTTGAAGCTGATGCATTGAGGACTGATGCGTTGAGACTGATGCATTGAATAATGCATGTATGTTGCGTTGAAGACTGCTGGTGGAGAACGTTGCAAGTTCTTGAAGCTGCCTGCATAAAGACTAGTGAGAAGACTCATGCATATTTATCTACGTGAAGCTCGTATTAAAGACTGAAGCTTCTTATAGTCTAAAGGCGTTGTGGAACAGTATTGTTCTTACGATTCCATTGAAGTCCATCATTGGTGTAGAGCTATGAAGATTCACATCATTTGACATTATTGCGTGAAGGTAAATTTTGGCATCATTCCTTTGCGTGGAGGTAAACCTTTGACCGTTGGAATAAAAAAAACCCTAAATATACCCTAGACTGCTGCGTGCTACATTGGAGCTGTGAGATTTCTATATGCATTGAACTGACTGAGAATTGTGTGTGGAGTCTTTTTGGAATTGTCTGCAAATATTTTCATATTTATGATGAGGCTGTTGTATGAGCCTGAGCTTGTTGTATGAGCTGCGACTGTGAAGATTGTTTTGAAGATTGAAACTGTGAAGATTGTTGCTGCAAAGTTGGTGAATAATGATAGAAGGATGAAGACTCATGTTTTTTTCATTTTCCTGAAGAGTGAATCCTTTTAATCCCGGTGACTGGACCGTAGGTGAAGATTCACACCTTTGAGTGGAGGTATATGCATCTTGTATGAGTTCATGCTTTGTCATTGTTGAGGTCTAACTGCTGCGATCTCAAGAGCTCTAGACCATTGTTACGACTGTGTTGATGTGTTGACTACTTGATCAGTGTAAAAGTGTTGAGAACTCATTTGTGTGAGTGCTACTACAAGTCTGTTACAAGAGACTTTGTTGTTGTATTAGTGTGAAGATTTTAAATGTAATATTTATATAATAACACTCTAGAACAAATGATATAGAGCAGTTGAGGTAGATCATCAATGATATAGAGCTGTAGAATTATTTGTATAGGCTGCAGAATCATATTGTAATTTTTAAAGGAGCAGGAATCTAAACCTGCATCCCATATCTTTTTCTAAGCATTCTGTAAGTTACAGTTCCAGATTGAAGATGCACTATTCTGCATCTATTGTTGGTGATGTCATCACTGGCAAGGAAACATATCCAAAATGGTCTAGAAAGATCAAGAAATCAAGCGAGCCTGTTGAAGAATCCCTTGACTTTGTTTAGAAAACAAAGAATCGGTCCAAAGACCCTTCCAAGGGAGATTGCAGCAACAAATGACGAGCAAGAAGAAACTTCAGAGGCAGAGGGGGCATAAACAACTTCAACAAAAGATCAGATTTGCAATGCAGCCGTTGTGGAAAGACTGGACACACATCAGATCAGTGTTGGGCTTCGTGGGACTCCATCAAAGACAGACATAACCAGAAGAAAGATGACAATAAAAACCAAGATGCTAGTAAATCTTCTGATTCTACTCATTGTATTATTGCACATTGTAATCTTCGAATTAATGAAATTACTTCACTTTCATCTTACAAATATTGTTGGCTGCTTGATACTGGTGCAACATCGCACATGACATTTAGAAAAGACTGTTTTGAAGAACTTAATGAAACAATAGATGGCATAGTTTACTTTGCAGATAAGTCAAGTCTTAAACCAAAGGGAATGGGCACCATTCGACTGAAGATGCCTGGATTCTCTGATTTCTTGTTGAAGAATGTTATTTATCTTCCAGAGTTGCAGAGAAGCCTGCTGTA
>LPNX010019460.1:29603-199879 GCA_001517045.1 Pseudotsuga menziesii | reverse complement strand
TGATCGTGTGTTTACAGGTTAAATTTCAATTCTGTTATCATTTAGCAGTTTGACTTTTAGTTATGATTTGAATGGTTTGTTTAGATTATATTTCAGTCAATTTGTTCATCATTATTGATTAATAATTAATATAATCTTCAATTTTCTCTCAGCTGAGATAGGGTTTAATAGGATAGGTAGAATAATTTAGTTTTAATTTTATTTTCAAGTTTAATTAGCAATTGTTAAATCATTTTATACTTTACTTAAGTTTTCATATTTAGAAAACTTCCCAAAAATCGAAGTCTTTCCTTAAGAAAGCAACCTTAGGATATTTAGATATATATATATATATAGGTAAAGTAAACATTAGAGTAGGTTAGATTTTGCTGGTTTTAAGT
Source organism: Pseudotsuga menziesii (assembly GCA_001517045.1). Taxonomy (NCBI): domain Eukaryota; kingdom Viridiplantae; phylum Streptophyta; class Pinopsida; order Pinales; family Pinaceae; genus Pseudotsuga; species Pseudotsuga menziesii. The sequence goes on along the minus strand of LPNX010019460.1, from coordinate 199,499 downwards.
TCTCCTTAAGAGACAAACTAGCTGGTAGCAGGACCACAACCTGCGAGGTTTTGTTAAACCAAACATATCGGACGCTGCTTTAAGCTGATTGTGTGGAAAAAACCTCCTTATTGGCCTAGATTCAGAAAATCGGGCCAACAAGACTCACAAACATCATGAGCACATTGGAGACACAAGTGATGAAGAGGTACCTGAAGATGAGGAGGAGACAACTGCTGAAACTCCTGAGGTAAAAATATTGAAATCAATATTTGGTGCAAGTTCTAGCTCAAGATCAGATGTTCTATTCTATAGTGGAAGCTTGAATCCAGAAGAATTGATTGAATGGATCAATGCTATGAACAAGCACTTCGATTTTGTTGAAGTGAAGGCCTGACAAGCAAGTCAGATTTGTTGTCACAAGGTTAAGAGGGCATGCATCCTTGTGGTGGGATGGTGTGCAAGAGGATAGAATCTTGAAGAACAAAGCAAGGATCAATAGTTGGAGCAGAATGCCAGCTATGTTGAGAGGTAAATTTCTTCCTCAAGATTATAAGTTGGTTTTGTTTAGGCAACTGCAAAATCTTAAATAGAAATCAATGACAGCTAGGGATTTTACTGAGGAATTTTATAAGGTGAATATTAGATCAGGTCATATAGAGGATACACCTGAGAAAGTTGCTAGGTATGTAAATAGTCTAAGGTTTGATATACAAGATCAACTAAGTTTGTTGTCATTAAGATCTGTTGAAGAAGCATATCAAGTTTGTTTGAAGGCTGAGGAGAAGCTGATGAGGAAGCATAGTCAGAAAGCAAAGGTAAGAGGTTCTGGAGGAAAGGAACAACAACAGAAGGGTGAAGCTAGCAATTCAAACCATCAAGTACAACCTGACAGAAACAGTGAGAACAAAGGTGGAAGGAATGCTTCAAGAGGAGTAGGCAGAGGAAGAGGTGGACCCAGAAGTGAAGTGTTACACGTGGACAACTAGGTCACATGTCATGGGACTGTCCAGAAAATGTTGCCAGACAGAGAGGAGCACAAGTAGTGCAAGTTGAACATGAATCTCCAAAGGAATTAGAGGTGGCTGAGAATTACCCTGAACAAGGTGAAGCCTTATTGATGCGGAAAGTAATTGATGAGTCAATCCAAAGGAGGATCCTGTTTAAGACAGTTTGTAAGGTTGAAGGTAAGTGCTGTAAATTAATTTTTGATAGTGGTAGTACTTATAATTTGGTCTACAGAGATGGTGGAAAAACTAAATTAGAGGAAGATAGTACATCCAGAACCCTACAGGGTTGCATGGCTGCAGAAAGGTCATAAAGTTATGGTGAGAGAACAATGCCAAGTAAAGTTTCAGAGTGGAAGCTATTAGGATGAGGTAAGATGTGACATTATTGAGATGGATGCTTGTCATGTTTTATTAGGTAGACCTTGGCAGTTTGATAGGTAAGCAGTGCATGAGGGAAAGAGGAATGCCTATTCCTTTTAAATGAATGGGAAGAAGCATAGTATTCATGCATTAAAGGGTAAGCAAGAAGAGGCTAATAATCAGTTGTTGATGATGACGTATAAGAAAATGGTGACTGATTGGAAAGAAGAAGCAAATGATAATGAGGTTGAATTGACTAACATGGTGTGCAGTAGTTGGATGAAGGACAAAACAGATCAGCAAGAAATTTCCAATGCAATTATGGCATTGATGGAGGAAGCACAATATGAAGTTATTAAAAATAATGGGAAGTGTATAGTTACTGAAATTACCAAGGATAGTGATGTGACAGTAACAAGCAGAAGGGAAGAAGGCCAAAGAATTCAAGTACAAAATTCTTGGATATCAGGCATTATTATGCTAATACGTTTTATGTTTGTTGTTGTAACAGGGAGGCTAAATTATATATATGCAGATGAAGGTGAACTTGTTGACTATAATTTATTTACAGGTTAGAGGAAAGAGGATTCTGATTATTTCACTACTACAAATTTGACTTTTAGGGGCGGTTGTCTTCCGCCTCCAAAAGTCACTTTTAGAGGCGGTTTTGGATTTGGTGGAGGTCTTTAGAAAACCGCCCCCAAAAGGTGACTTTTGGGGGCGGTTCTAAACCCCCTCCAAAAGGTGACTTTTGGGGGCGGTTCTAAACCCCCTCCAAAAGGTGACTTTTGGGGGCGGTTCTAAACCCCCTCCAAAAGGTGAATTTTGGTGGTGGTTCTAACTCCCCCTAAAATACGCCTAGGGGGCGGTTATAACCCCCCCCCAAAAAGTCACTTTTGGGGGCGGTTTTGGAAAAACTGCCGCTAATAGTACCGATGCGAAAAGTTTTGAATTTCAGGGGAGGTTTTGGAAGAAATAAAAACCGCCCCTAAAATTGACTTTTCGGGGTTGTTTTGAGCCACCACCAAAATTGATTTGGGGGTGGTTTTGGCATTGGAGGCGGTTGTTATTAAAACCGCCCTTGATAGCACCGACATAAAAAATGTTTCCTTTTAGGGGCGGTTTTGGAAGAGATTAAAACTGCCCCTAAAAGTGAGATTTAGGGGCGGTTCTAAACCCCCCCCCCCAAAAAAAAAAAATTGATTTGGGGCTATTTTAGATTTGGAGGTTTTCGTTACAAAACCACCCCGAATATCATCGATGCTAAAAGTATTGACTTTTAGGGGCAGCCCTGGAAGAGATCAAAACTGCCCCTAAAAGTGACTTTTGGGGGCAGTTCTAAACCCATGACAAAAGTCACTTTTAAGGGCGGATATAAACCCCCCTCGTAGGTACCTACGGGGGTGGTTCAAAATCGCCCGTAAAAGTCCCTATTATAAAACTTTGGGGGCAGTTGTAAACCCCCCTTGTAGGTACCTATGGGAGCAGTTCAAAACCGCCCGTAAAAGTCCCTATTATAAAACTTTGGGTGCGTTTGTAAGTACCCATCGTATGTACATACTGAGGCGGTTCAGAACCCCCTCGTAGGTACCTACGGAGGCGGTTCAAAACCCCCCTTGCAGGTACCTATGGCGGTGGTTCAAAACCCCCCTAGTAGGTACCTACGGAGGCGGTTCAAGACCTCCCCTAAAACGCTTTACAAATAGTTGGGGGTGGTTATGAACCCCCCTCATAGGGACATATGAAGTTTTTTTAGAACCCCCCTCGTAGGCATAATTTAAAACATCAATATTGCAATATCATTAGGGCACGAAGGAATCAAACCTTCAACCTCCTGCTTGTAAAGTAGGCGCTCTACCATTGAGCTAGAACCCTGTAAGAATTGGGGAAAGGGGCAATATTACCACAAAAACGTTTCTCTTGCCGTTGCTCTCTCCCGAGGATGCAGGAAACACAATCCCAACCCTTGGGGACACGTCCCCATGTAGCACTACTAATATCTTAAGCAATTAGTCACAACTCACTAATACTCTGAAAGAAGCCTGCTAAATTAGTAAAAAGAGGGTTGGTTCCCAAAGAAAGTAATATGTAAAGGTCAAGCATGATTAGTTACTTGGATGCAAAATTTTATTATAATAGTCTTGGAAAATCCAGAAGACTCCATCCACTGCATGGATTTCCTACCACATGAATCAAACAATTAAAAGTTGACAACATATGAACTAGCAGCATGAACATCAAAATAAGGAAGAAACCCAATTAGAAGAATTACATGTACATGTGGGCTCTGGACATTGATTGCATGGATCAAGATATTAGATTGTCAAAACGAGGTTTTGATGATTGTAATACAATGGCCAAAATATCATAGTGGCTATTATGTAATATATTTTTTTATCATTTCTAGAATTTAGATTTAAGTCAACAAAAACATACTTGAACACCTTCCAATCATGCACCCATCCAACAGACACTAAGATGTGAATGGTGATCCAATTTATTATAAGGTGGTCAAATTGTAGATTTACTGCATTGAACATTATGAAATAGGACCCAATCTTTTAGAGAGGGTATTCACCAAAGTAATGTCAATAAATAAAGCACTCCAAAAAAATAGAAAAAACTAATATGAGCTCCATGTGACTTTATCAAAAGTATCATAAATCAGAGATTTAATATTTTGGAACATAATTTGTAGTGAAACAATGCCTTCTCTGATTCAGGACAGCAAGAAGATTTTACATCTCAACAATCAACGATAGAAGAATACCATGGAGTGCTTTCTATTCTATAAAATAATAAGCTAAATACCCGTTAGCTACAAAGTACACATAACCCAAGAGGTTAGCCCATCCAATTCTCGGTGGTCACCAATGTATGTTATTACGCATTGTTGAATGTATGTTTGAGAGTTTGGAACTCTATATTGTCGTATGTATAATATATCCATGTCATCAGATTGACCGAAGAGTATCCAAGGAAGAAGATATCAATTATCCAAAAGTGCCTCCCAACCATGTTTGCACTACTCCAGTAAATTGCCCGTCTGAGGCAAATGAAGGAGAGTTTGAGGGTGAGACAAGTTGTGTTGTGCTCAGTGATGTGTCCTACATCCTCTGGTATCATTTTTTCATGGTTTTGGTGAAATGAAAAATCCACCTTGAAAATGGCACAATTTGTCTGTGTAAAATCTGCTGGTAAAACTGCCTAAGTGGCCTCTGTAAAATGCCCGTTTTAATTTCTATTTGATGTATTAAATTACTATGAAGGTACAGTCCTCTATATTGTTGATTGGTTCACCTAACCATATCATAAACATGTCAAAAAGGTCTCTAAGGATGAAATTATTAATTTTCCAAAAGTGCCTTGTGACAGGTTTTGCACTATTTCAGTACTGGTAAATCTGCCTAAGTTGACTCAGGAAAATGCACGCCATATCTTAGGTGTTAATGATAAAATTAATATGAGACTGTTAGGATGTATCCTGTTGATATGTGCATATATCCATGGTGTCAGCTTTTGTTCTGGAGATCACATGTGTGGAAAATAGGTCTTCCAATTTGGTTAGAAAAAAAATAGGATGTTCTTTTTCTGAAATAAAAAAAGGGTGAGCTATAGATATTAAATACAGAAAAAATGCCCGCACCATAATTCAGGTTTTGAGAAAAATGCCCGCACCATGGTACTAGGATTCAACTTGTTATAGTGGCTATCCAACCATGGTCTGATTTTGACTTCATCACCTCTGAGGAGAAAGTTCTAGGTATTACAAAGCAGGGTTTTGCATCAAAGCGAGTAAAAATGACCAAGTGTTGGAATACTGGTTCAGCTGGCCTTGGGAAAATGCCCGCCACAAATTGTGTGTTAAAGAAAATTCCCACACCACATGGGGGTCTTGTAGATTGTTTTTTTTTATACCTGACCATATCTTTGGATTATTCTGAACGTTCCCTGGGGAGAAGTTATGGACCTGCCAAATAAGTGTTTTATGAAAATTGGACCTAGTTTAAGAGAGCAAAAATTGTCTAAGTGTAAATATGCCTAAGTGGCCTAAGGGAAATTCCTTCCACATCTCATAGGATGATGATACAAATATTTTGAGAGTTTGGAACTCTATATTGTTGTATGTATAATACAACCATGTCATCATATTGACCAAAGAGTCTCTGAGGAAGAAGATATCAATTTTCCAAAAGTGCCTCCCAACCTTATTTGCACTACTCAGGTAAAATGCACGCCTAAGGAAAATGTAGAAGAGTTTGAGTGTGAGACAAGTTGTGTTGTTCTCAATGACGTGTCCTACATCCTCCAGTATCATTTTTTCATGGTTTTGGTGAAATGAAAAATCCACCTTGAAAATGGCACAAATTGTCAAGTGTAAAATCTGCTGGTAAATTTGCCTAAGTGGCCTTTGTAAAATTCCCACTATAATTTCTATTTGATGTATTAAATTATTATGAAGGTACAATACTCTATATTTTTTATTGATGCACCTAACCATATCATAAAATTGTCAAAAATGTCTCTAAGGATGAAGTTACTAATTTTCTAAACGTGCCTTCTGGCAGGTTTTGCACTGTTTCAGTACTGGTAAATCTACCTAAGTTGGCTCAGGAAAATGCACACCATATCTTAGGTGTTAATGATAAAATTAATATGAGTCTGTCAGGATGTAGTCTATTGATATGTACATCTATCCATGGTGTCAGCTTCTGTTCTGGAGATCACACGTGTGGAAAATAGGTTTTCCAATTTGGTTAGAAAAAAACCAGAATGTTCTTTTGCTGAAATAAAAAAAAAAGTGAGCTACAGGAATTAAATATAGAAAAATTCCCACACCATAATTCATGTTTTGAAAAAAATGCCCGCACCATAATTCATGTTTTGAGAAAAATGCCCGCACCATGGTACTAGGCTTCAGCTTGTTATAGTGGCTATCCAACCATGGTTTGAGTTTAACTTCATCACCTCTAAGGAGAAAGTTCTAGGTATTCCAAAATAGGGTTTTGCATCAAAGCGAGTAAAAATGACTAATTGTTGGGATATCGGCTCAGCTGGCCTTGGGAAAATGCTCGCCAAAAATTGTGTGTTGAAGAAAATGCCCGCACCACATGGGGGTCTTATAGATTGGTTTTTTTTCTACTTGACCATATCTTCAATTTGTTCTGAAAGTGCCTTGGGGAGAAGTTATGGACCTTCGAAATAAGTGTTTTATAAAAATTGGACCTAGTTTAAGAGAGAGCAAAAATTGTCTAAGTGTAAATCTGCCTAAGTGCCTTGAGGGAAATTCCCTCCACATCTCATAGGATGATGATAAAAATATTTTGAGAGTTTGGAACTCTATATTTTTGTATGTATAATACAACAATGTCATCAGATTGACCAAAGAGTCTCCGTGGAAGAAAATATCAATTTTCCAAAAGTGCCTCCCAGCCATATTTCCACTACTCTAGTAAAATGCACGCCTAAGGAAAATGAAGAAGAGTTTGAGGGTGAGACAAGTTGTGTTGTGCTCAGTGATGTGTCCTACATCCTCCGGTATCAGTTTTTTGTAGTTTTGGTGAAATTAAAAATCCACCTTGAAAATGGCACAAATTGTCTAAATGGAAATGATTCTGAACGTCGAAAGTTGCAGGAGGGAGAACCAGTTACCAGAGAGGAAGGATGCAGTTTGGGGTATGATCTGCTCATTCCCAAGAGCCATTGTCTATGTGATATTTTGGGGTAAGTGTGCAAAGGTTTGAAATGACAGGAAATCAAATATCCAGACGCCATTGGAGCGGATCTACGGCTAAAAAAATCAGTTCCATGGCACAGATCACTCCCCAGAATCTAAAATGTTTGCTCCATCAAACGTATGATGTCTAGTCCTACCAGAAAGGTATCCTAATGATTAAACGAAAGAAGACAACTATGTCTTCCACATGAAGCGAGAGACGTAGTGAACAATAATATTTTGACATTGTCTTCAGGAAGGGAAAATGGATGCAGGATGTCTAGTCCGCGTGCCCAGAGGCAAATGAGGGATGATGAAGATTGAGGCTGGAAGTCATTTCCATGGCTGATAATATGGCGCCATAGCAGAAACGATGGCTTGACTAGTATCTCAGCATAAGTGCTAGATCCCAAACCCACGTGATCACGCATGCTGTCATCATGCTACTCGATGATGGCATGTGTGAGGGTGCTGACGGGGCCATCATCGAGTTCGATCTCCTAGCTCCTTATAAACGCCACTTTTAGAGCCATTTGAAGGCATAGACTGGGTGAATGTTGAAGAGAGGTTAGGATGGTTAAATATTAGTCTGCCGAGATTTTGAGAGTCTTAAAGAAAGTTTGTAATGGTCGCCTCGATTGAGAAGCTTGTTTATCAAGGTGTTCTTTTAGTTGGGGAGCCTCAGTTTGGAAATAAACTGCTCTTAATTTTTCATGCTATGGAAACTCCAACCATCATGGTAAGGATGTTCATTACAATAGAATATCTTTTCGATTCCAGTGAGGCCAAGTCAAGGATGTTCATCACATTAGATGGACCTCCTGAGGCTGTTGAGGGAATTGTAATCATAATAAATTATAACACCCCCATCAGAGTTGTGCTTAGAATTTCGTGTCCAATGGGTATCCCTCCAAAACCTCTGGATGTGGTCACTGTCTCCATAATATAAGCACTTGGTGACCATTTCTAGAGGCAACCTGTTGGAATGAATGCTCGATTGGGAGGAGAAGAGGTTAAAGGCCTTCGTCATCATCTTTGTGAATTCCACTTGCCAACTTTAGCTGAGGTGATGACGAATCCATGGAGGTGTCGCACCGTATGACCTATAGGAGGACCCTCCTCATAGGAGAAGAGAAGCACAATATTGACAAGCCTCCTCAAGGACTTGTTACTGTAAAAAACACTACGGTCCTTCCCCAAGTCCCTGCAAATAACAGTCTTACCAGGACAGGAAGGGATGGGGTGGAGAGATGAACAAAGAAGGAACACAAACCTTCCTTCCAATTGTGGACACAGGAAGAACAGTTTCATTGATCACAAAGTGAACACAAATGGACCATAAAGGAAAATACACGTTGCATATCCAATAGATGAAGAAATAACTCAAATCCAGTCAGCAACCAGCTGCCATAGACGTCCTGAGTCATCATTTTCAGCACAAGTGAGCCTAGAACTCAAGAAGCTGCACTACCGTTTAAGACCAGCATGTGCATCGCTCCATAATTTTTTGTTTTGTGTGTGGTAATCATGGTGAATGCGCCACGTCCAAGGTTGTTAAGTTTTTTTTGATTGAGATTGTAACTAACTTCTAGCCCTATTTTGAGGTTAGTCTTGGGGGCCAGAAGACCTATGTAAAATCCTTTAATAGTGGTCAGGGAAGCTTCAAGATACCTATAGGTGATTCTCCCAATGCCTAAAAGGAAACCTATAGGTGATACTGCCACATAATATTGAAATTGTATTGATAATAAGGATCTACACCTCAAATTTAAGCTATGATGCCAATAACGTCAGATGATCTTGGCGTCCTCTATTCTTTACACAAATATTTCTCAAAAATTAGTTGTTACACCATCAATCGGCTATACTTATGGTTGTAATAAAAATGTTGTAATTAAATTTGTTGTAATCAAATATTTTCAATATTGTTCATTACATTATCTGCCCATGGTCAATAGTTATCCCGCAATCAACTTATTTCCTTCAACAAATGTGCAATAAAATCATTTCATAAAATAGACAAGTACAACTGTACTTAAAATGAAGAAATGAACACGTTATAGTCAATGAAACGATAATAAGATATCTAATTGACAAATTCGCTATGGTGATAACTTACAAATATGCATTAGAGAAAGATACAAATTTTCATTATATTCCTTTCCATTGCGAAGACCTACACTTATCATGCCAAAATGGTATGTTCATATAAGCCATTGATAGAAATGTAAAAAAAAGGCGTAACATATATGAAATGGTAAGAAAACAAAATGAAAATACTTGAATGAGATTCTCTTGGTTTCAAGAATATCTTTTTCTCTACTAAACAGGGCCAACCACGCGAAGGTTGAAGCTCATATGGCCCCTCCCCCCCTCACATCACTCTCAATTCCCCACACCCAATCTATCTATTGTAAAAATAAATGAAAGTTACATAACAGAATAAAACAGATAAGATTCAGGCATAAACAATAGTAGAACAAGAAATATATGCATGAAAAATAAATCCAAGTAATAATCTAAGATATAAATTTTCACAGATACAACTTAAATGACAATTGATAAATAAATCATGCATGTTACTTAATGAACAACATCCAACCATGTGCCTTCACAATCTTGTCGAACATAATCCATGCCACCATCACCTATAGCTTCATCCACTTTGCATTTCGTCCCTTCAAAATCTACAACACTTGATAAATCTGCATACTCCAATTCATATCTATTACAATTTCTTGGTCTCTTCGGAGGGCATGTCAAAACTACACACCAGTCATTCTCTACTGGATCTTGTACATAAAATACCTGTTTCACTTGTGATGCTAGAATAAATGGATCATCTTGCACTCTATCCTTACTCAAGCATCTCTTCAGATTCAACATGGTGAAACCAAGTTCATCAACTTTCATTCCATTCTTCTTGTGTACATCTATCCAATCACATTTGAACAGTGGATACTACACCAAATAGTAGTCCAATAACATTATTTCTTGAATCACTCCATAATATGTTGTCGTTTGATGTATAGGGTTTTTATCCTTTGCACTTGATCTCATTAAGGTTTGTGCATCTATGCACACACCACTATTTTGGGTGGCCCTGACATTTTCTATGCTTTTAACTTGAAATCTACACCCATTGATTAAGTAGCCATCATACTTAGTTGCATATGTCCTTGGGCCACGTGCCAACCATTTAAGGGTATCAGAAATGTTTTCTTTTCCTTCCACCTGTAAATTTTTAAATGTCGTTACAAAACCATTGAATTTCAAAACATATTAAAAGAATCTCACCTTCATACGTCATAATATTATTCATCAATGAAGTTCAATTAAATCTAATATGAAGAACATATCATAACCTGTTTTCTTAACCAATCACTAAAATGTTGGTTGTGTAGCTTTTGTAGTAAGACTTCATCTTTTTGTGCTTGGATGTTATTATTGGCAATTTCTGTCAAGTGCATCCTATTTTCAAGTAATGTGAATAAACAATTTATGAAAATATTGTGATATATTATTTTAAAAAATTATTTCATAAGGATAAGCTTATTACTTTATCCAAGGTTGAATTTCATCTACGTTGTGCAAGACCCATCTGTGGGCTTGTAACAAACTAGTTTTATCTAATTCAATAGAAGTTCCAATAGATAAGGCCTTCCCATATTGCCCAACCTCTCCTTCTTCATCGTCCCAAGATTCATTTCTACTAGGAATGCTTTGAATATATTCCATACCTTCAACATATCCAACACAAAATTTTATGGATTCCTCCACAGTGTAGTTTTCAGCTATGCAGCCTTCGGGCCTATTCTTATTTTTCACATAAATTTGAAAACTTTCATGTTCCTATAAAAAAACACAATTTGTAGTGAAATTAAAAGTATGAATAAAGAGTTGCTAGTAATGTATTATTATTATATGCACATAAAATGTTGGAATTTATGTGGATTTGCACTTAATAAAATTTCATTGACCTTTCAAAAGGGTACATCCATTGATATGCAACTGGTCCACAATAACGTAGCTCTCTCACCAAGTGTACAGTCAAATGTATCACTATATCAAAGAATGAAGGGGGGGAATATATTTTGAGTAAGCACAAAGTTTCCACAACATCATCTTGTAGATTATCAAGATCTGTTGGATCCTCCATTTTCACACAAATTCGCCTATAAATGAAGCAAAGCCTGTAAATAGTGTTTCGAACTACTTTTGGTAGCATGGCGCAATGCTAATGGAAGGATTTGTTGCATGAGAACATGAAATCACGTGCTTTCATACTATGAAGATTGAGATCTTTCATAGATGCATTATTTATAGGGTTTGAACTATATCCATCTGGAACTTTTAACGTGAACAAAACACAACAAAGAATCTTTGTTGCTAAGTTTCTGTGGTGGTAGGTTTCAGTTGAAGAAGTCAGAGAAACCACAGTAGTAGGTTGACCATGTCGATGTTTCGAATCCATATCAGGATTCATCATCAAGACAATTTTGTCAAAAATGGAGAGTGTGAGGACCTAGGTATTAATCGAGAGGTGGAGAAATGTTTAGATTTACAGATCTCCTACCCTTTGTTTAATTTTGACCCTCAGTTTCTCCAGAAGATGGAATTGCTGCCAGATATCCCTTCCGTGTAGGGATGTAATTTCTATTGCTAAGTTTCTGTGGTGGTAGGTTTCAGTTGAAGAAGTCGGAGAAACCACAGTAGTAGGTTGACCATGTCGACGTTTCGAATCCATATCAGGATTCATCATCAGGATGATTTTGTCAAAAATGGAGAGTGTGAGGACCTAGGTATTAATCGATAGGTGGAGAAATGTTTAGATTTACAGATCTCCTACCCTCAATTTCTCCAGAAGATGGAATTGCTGCCAGATATCCCTTCCTTGCAGGGATGTAATTTTTGTTGCTAAGTTTCTGTGGTGGTAGGTTTCAGTTGAAGAAGTCAGAGAAACCACAGTAGTAGGTTGACCATGTTGACGTTTCGAATCCATATCAGGATTCATCATCACGACGATTTTGTCAAAAATGGAGAGTGTGAGGACCTATGTATTAATCGAGAGGTGGAGAAATGTTTAGATTTACAGATCTCCTACCCTCTATTTAATTTTGACCCTCAGTTTCTCCAGAAGATGGAATTGTTGTTAGATATCCCTTTCGAGCAGGGATGTAATTTTTGTTGCTAAGTTTCTGTGGTGGTAGGTTTCAGTTGAAGAAGTCAGAGAAACCACAATAGTAGGTTGACCATGTCAACGTTTTGAATCCATATTAGGATTCATCATCAGGACGATTTTGTCAAAAATGGAGAGTGTGACGACCCAGGTATTAATCGAGAGGTGGAGAAATATTTAGATTTACATATCTCCTACCCTCAGTTTCTCCAGAAGATGGAATTGCTGCCAGATATCCCTTCCGTGCAGGGATGTAATTTCTGTTGCTAAGTTTCTATGGTGGTAGGTTTCAGTTGAAGAAGTCGGAGAAACCACAGTAGTAGACTGACCATGTCGACGTTTCGAATCCATATAAGGATTCATCATTAGGACAATTTTGTCAAAAATGGAGAGTGTGAGGACCTAGGTATTAATTGAGAGGTGGAGAATTTTTTTATTTACAGATCTCCTACCCTCCATTTAATTTTGACCCTCATTTTCTCTAGAAGACAAAATTGTTGATAGATATCCCTTCCGTGCAAGGATGTAATTTCTGTTGCTGAGTTTCTGTGGTGGTAGGTTTCAGTTGAAGAAGTCGGAGAAACCACAGTAGTAGGTTGACCATGTCGACGTTTCGAATCCATATTAGGATTCATCATCAGAATGATGTTGTAAAAAATGGAGAGTGTGAGGACCTAGGTATTAATCGAGAGGTGGAGAAATGTTTAGATTTACAGATCTCCTACCCTCCATTTAATTTTTACCCTTAGTTTCTCCAGAAGACGGAATTGCTGCCAGATATCCCTTCCATGCAGGGATGTAATTTCTATTGCTAAGTTTCTGTGGTGGTAGGTTTCAGTTGAAGAAGTCAGAGAAACCATAGTAGTAGGTTGACCATGTCGACATTTCGAATCCATATTAGGATTCGTCATCAGGACGATTTTGTCAAAAATGGAGAGTGTGAGGACCTAGGTATTAATTGAGAGGTGGAGAAATTTTTAGATTTACAAATCTCCTACCCTCCATTTAATTTTGACTCTTAGTTTCTCCAGAAGATAGAATTGCTGCTAGATATCCCTTCCATGCAGGGATGTAATTCTTGTTGCTAAGTTTCTTGGTGGTAGGTTTCAGTTGAAGAGGTCGGAGAAACCACAATAGTAGGTCTACCATGTAGACGTTTCGAATCCATATCAGGATTCATCATCATGATGATTTTCTCAAAAATGGAGAGTGTGAGGACCTAGGTATTAATTGAGAGGTGGAGAAATGTTTAGATTTACAGATATCCTACCCTCCATTTAATTTTGACCCTCAGTTTATCTAGAAGATGAAATTGCTGCGAAATATTCCTTCTGTGCAGGGATGTAATTTCTGTTGCTAAGTTTCTGTGGTGGTATGTTTCAGTTGAAGAAGTCGGAGAAACCACAGTAGTAGGTTGACCATGTCGACATTTTGAATCCATATCAGGATTCATCATCAGGATTATTTTGTCAAAAATGGAGAGTGTGAGGACCTAGGTATTAATCGAGAGGTGGAGAAATGTTTAGATTTACAGATCTTTTACCCTCCGTTTAATTTTGACCCTCAATTTCTCCAGAAGACGGAATTGCTGCAAGATATCCCTTCCGTGAAGGGATGTAATTTCTGTTGCTAAGTTTCTATGGTGGTAGGTTTCAGTTCAAGAAGTCGAAGAAACCACCGTAGTAGGTTGACCATGTCGACGTTTCGAATCCATATCAAAATTCATCATCAGGATGATTTTGTCAAAAATGAGAGTGTGAGGACCTAGGTATTAATCGAGAGGTGGAGAAATGTTTAGATTTACAGATCTCCTACCCTTATGGAGAAATATTTTTGGAACCCTTATGGATATAAAATATAAATAAAAGGATGGGAAAAATTCTTGTGATGACGTACAACAGTTGGGTATAAGGAAGTCACTGTGGGAAAAACAAAAAGGAAAAATCTTAGCACATGACAACCATATATTACACCATACAAGCTTCCACCTTATAATAACTAAATCCAAACATCAATTACATAATATTTTGGTTTTTATATTAAAGCCAAGATATTTAAGATTATATCCCATTAATATAACTCTGAAGAAAAGAAACAAATTTGTCAAATCTGGTGGGCCCCTCCCCATTGGATATTGCTCTAGAAGATTGGAGGTACAAAGGTCACTTTTAGGGAGCGCTATGATTAATAAGGCTAATCAGCTTGACATTAACAGTCCGTTAATAGTCCCACCACCCTGCAGATCTGACGTCCACCAAGCACGAGTCAGCTAGATACAAATGCAACCTCCAGAAGTGTCGACCGTCACCACAAAGTACTCGTTCATCGTTTATCAACCCTTTCGACAGTTCCGCCATGGTCTTGTTTGTAAAAATCCTTCACCCTTCCGAGGAGATCATCTGCGATTGAATTTACGATGCTTATGATCCTCATTTGTTTTTTTCCTCTGTTAATGATGCCCGGAACGCTTTGTTTTCACCTTCCGGAGACTAGTCAGAACGGTTTGTAAATTTAAATTCATCCTTAATAGGGTTCACATTAGAACAATTGCCCAATTTCCCAGATATTGTCCAAAGGGTAGCCTCCAATTATTCCCCTGGTGGGAAGGCTGTCTTAGATGACACCCACTCCCATGTAATTTTCAAAATTACACCAGAAGCTATTAGGTCTACCCTGGGTCTCTCCGAAGCCCAATGTCAGGCCCTGACCCCCTTCATCGAATTAGAGGTTTTGTAGGTGTTTGGAAAAGCTAACATAGAATCCAAGAATAAATTGTTCTAGACCATTTTGAACACCCCATTTCCCTCAAAGACCCTTATCACCCCACTCTCCTCCAAATTTTTCATAAATCTTGTCGTATCAGCCATCTCCCTCTTGAGTAAAATCCTAGGTCTTGATAGTGATATCATGGTCTCTGAAGTAATGCTAGGCATTCTCCTTTACCTGAGTCAATCTGCACTAGGAATTAAGTTCGATGACTTCTTGGCAGGAGAAATCAATTCTCAGCTTGAGAAGTTTGATTTGGATAAGTACTTTAGATACCAGGTGTATCTATTTTCCATCATATCCAGTTCCAACCAGTAGACCCTTGAGGTCATTGATTAAGAGGTGTTAAAATACTAGCCTTTGTCTGTCCAAAAGTTCTAGGACTGGTTTTACACCCTATTCAATAACAAAATTTTCCTCAGCATCTACGGACTATTCGACCTTAAAGAGAAGAGGATATCATAAGACATGAAGGCTGCCTTGTAGCAAGATAGTATTGGAGATTGGTTCCTAATGCCGACGTATTCAGTTATTAGGGTATATGGTTTTTCTGCTGCCCCTTTCATGCTACGAGTTTACTTAACTCCCTTAATATTCACACTAGATTTGATCAGGCAAAGGATTTCTGCTAATGAGGATCATTTTACTACGCACAGGAAGGACTCTTGGATCAAATACCATATTAATTTTGGGTCCTTTGTTGTGAAGAATCCAACAACGTTACCAATGGTGGAGAAAGTTTTGAATGCCATGAGGTTTGAGGTGACTCATGCACAAAATTACGAACCTAAGGGGATCATTTCCCATAGGAGGGTCCAGGTGCATAGGTCAGCCTTTATTCACTCCATGATCCTCGACTTTTTCGAAGAGGAAAATTGTCTTGCCTATGATTTTGATTGGACTCATGTAGAGAAAATTCAGGCTCCTAAAGAAGTGCAAGGTGTGGTCCCAGCTACTCCCTTGCCCCTAAACGGTGAAGGTTGTAGCATAAGGTCTCGGTCAGAGGTGGAGGACATGGAATGTGATGAAAAAACCCTAGAAAGAAGCCTAGGATAGATGTAGAGGAGGACACAATCAACCTGGAGCAGGATTTTAATTTTGAATCTGATTCCCTCAAAACAACCATAGAGGAGGAGCTTGATTTAGTAAACCCTATTGGGGGAAAGGCTACAAATCAGATGGTGATCACGTAGCAACTAGTGGTTGTAAATCCAACCACTACACACTCAGAGAGAAATCCTCGAAGAACCACACAAGCAATGAAGAAAGGGAGTGAGGAGTTGCTACTCAATTATCAAAAGTATTCTTTTGCCTCTGCTATTGAAGGGAAATTTAAGACTAAAAAGCAAATGTTGACCACATATGGGCAGCTCAAAGAGAAATCCAAGGCTGAGACTCAGAAGAAGTCCAAGGAGCTAAGCAAGCTATCAGGCAGCAAAGTCTCTTTCATTATTTCTAGGAATCTTACAACAAACTCCTTGAACCTAGCCATCGTTGATGAGGAAGGAGTTTCAGAGGTCGAGTTTAAGATGGATTGGTTCTCAATTTGAGATAATATTGTGTTCCATAAGGGAGTTAGCGATCTCATCTATGCTGATATGACTAAAGAGGCGTTAGCCCATCTCAGTTCCTAGAAAAGGTTGGTTAAAATAGAGACCCAATTAAAGCAGGAAAAGGCAACAAACAAGGCATGGAACCTATAGGTGAAACTCTTGATGGACCAAGTGGCAGACCTAATAGCACATAACTCTTTACAACATCCCCTTGCATCTATGTAGCCAGTGGCAACAAAGCAAGATATTTTACCAGCTAAGCCGCTAGCTAAGATACAAGATTACAAAAAGAAAAGAAAGAAACCTATGAAATACATCTAGCTACTTCCTCTATCTGTGTAGTTAGAAGGGGAGATTGAGGCATTGAAGCATGAAGTTTTGGATCTGAAAGGCTGCCTTGTTGTGCTGGTTGCTGAAAAGCACACATGGGAAGAAGAGAATCAAAATATGCAAAAGAGAATTGATGAATTAAATGACTATAGCACCCTTGAGGAGAGATCACCCACCACTCTGGCGATCAAAGATATGTCTGAAATGTCCTGAAGGACCTGGAAATCACTTAATTAAAGGAGTCCAATCAAGAGCTCAAGGACAAGATCATTGCTAAGGAAAGTGAAGACACCGCTAAAGAGATCAGTACACGGAAAGGGAAAGTAACCAGGTTTGAGGAAAGGGTCATAGGCCAAATTCCCCTGCAAGGGGTTAAACATTTGCTTTGGGATGCAGTGATAAAGGAGATTCCCTCATTAGAAAATAATTTGTTCATGGTGGATGAGCATAAACAAGATGCTATGGATGCAAGTAGAATATGTAAATCCCTGCAGGAAATTCTAGCACAAAGTCCTACGGAGGAGGCCCAGAAGGCGATTGTTGTTATGAACTCATCCTCCAGGGAAGAACTAATTTCCCTAGGGATTACTGACAGGACATCAATTCTAGTGGAAGAAAGGAGGATGGCCATACAGCACAACATGTTGCAGAATGCACTTACTAGGATTAACATTATTCAGCAAGGGGTAGAAAAGTTCAACAAATTGTTCCAACACCTTTTTTCAAAAAGGGTTGCTTGAGTTTTGGGGTCTAGATGGGAATTTGATACCTCAGAGAAAATATGTCGAACTGTTGTAGGAGGAAAGACTAAACCATGCAAATTTTGAGGGTGTGAATGGTGGGATAAAGGGACAGGTAATCATTGATAAACTCAGCGAGGACTTTGATCTGCTGGAAACACTCATGAATGTCAAATAAGATCTCCCTGCTATTGGTCATACCCCCATGATTGACCTGGATGTTATCCTAAAGAAATATATTTGAGATGACCACCCCTATAGATCAGTAATGGAAATATATACATAGAGTGAGTAATCATCAGCCTGGAAGGCCCACCAACAGCTGATTCAACCGTAGTCCGTTAAAAATATGCTCGGAGTTGTCATTTTCATCAAGCGATCCAGAAAGCCCCAGAGGTCAAGATTTCCCTTTTTGATTGGTCACATGCAGTACAACGTGCCTTCCCTAAATGTTTTATGGGCACAACGCATCTTCCACATAAGAGTTTGTTAGGATTTAGGACGTACTTTCGGGGTTGATTCCCGCAATGTAACTAATTTTGATGCCCTGTTTTGAGATACATCTCGGGGGTAAATCGCACTATAAATGTAACCTCTATGAAGGAGGAAGGGTTCAGCTTTCATTTTTTAAGCCTCTGTGCTTGGATTGTAGCTCTTTAAAATTTCTTGGAAGTGTTAACGAAAAGTTTTTCTGAGATTCATCACAGTATTAATATTCATTTTCTGTTTGCGTCATTTTCATATGTGTAAATTATGCTAATGATTTCTAGAGAAAACCATGACCTGTCTTGAGCCTGCTAAGGGCTGTTGTGACATTTCTTAATCCTGCTAGGACTGGTGTGGCTGGATGAAAGTACCTTGAGGACTGTTAAGTGTCCCAAGCCTATGTATGAAGGTACCATAACCTACTGTGGGTTACTAAGGGTGTCGTGAGGGTGTGTAAATTTTTTGGCAGCATAATTGTGTACTGTTGGACTAGGCCATGATCTGTTAGTATGGATGGCATTCTTTGTGAAGTCTAGTACGTGGGTCACTACCCTTTATTGGACTAGTTATGCAACTAATGAAACCCTTGAGTTGATGCCTCTCACAACATTTGTTCTCAGCACTACCAAAATACATATAAAAATTACTTGTCTTTACATCCTCTTCTCTTTAAATCCTCATCTCATAGTCAGAACTAAGGATTATTATGCCCGCACATCCTCACCTTATAATATGAATTGGGTCAAGGCCCAAAGACAACCATACGATATTAAATGTGTCAAGACGCAAAGAGTAAGATACAACTTTACGTCTTATATTAAATTTACCTTATAAGTCTTTAATTAACAATATCAACTGAGATTTGACATGTTGGATGGTTCTAATATTCTTAGCACTCTTTACCAATGTGATTGCAAGGCATTCTTTAAAGGTGAAGTCCATAATTTTAGGTCTTTTTCGTCATTATCAAGCCTTTTGGTAAGGCAATAAAGAGGGTAGTGTCCTGCATCAACATGGAAAATATTTTAGGTACAGAGGTTATACACATTAATTGTTTCCATTAAATAATTTAAATTCCTACCGATGACTATAGATTTAGTGAACCGTGGACTGGTACAAAAGACAACAAATTTTAGAGCCCCATGCACTTAATTACACACTCCTATAACTTTCTCAAATCTAGCCATTAATAAACTTATTTTGGTATTCTGGTTCATTTTAAAAGGAGTGTTGAGACTCAGACATACAGTTAGTTGCAAGGATTCAATTCACTTAGGCCCCTCCATCACATACATGTATGCTTTCACAACAAGCGCTAAAAAACAATATTTATTTTTTGCCTTTTTTTGGGTGAAAAGGTTTGGTTAATTTATACTTGTCAATTAAAGGACAATTATTTATATTTCCCTTCATCTCTGAAGAGGCGAGAGAATAAATGCCCTTCCAATTGAAATTAAGACCCACCCTTCAAATTTGAAAACTGCTTAGGATAGGTCATATAGGTTAGAGGATAGCTCAAAGAATCTTTGATTAGCTTATAGAGCTTGAGAGGGAGATAAATTCCACATAGCATGAATGAGAGGTGCACAAAAGACTGAGCGAGGAGTGAACAAGTAGAATTCTCTATGTGTATTTGAATTTAAAAGAATAGAGGATTAGACTATGCATGTGGTTTTGATGGATTTCATGCCTTCATATAGTTTTGTAGGAGTATGAATTCATCTCGCATTCACTCCATATAAACCTATATCTAAAAAATGTGGCTTTGGATTGCCATATTTGCCGAATTGTAGAGAATAATTGATCCTGTCAGTGATCAATTAAGTGAAGCTTTGTAGAGGGTTAAACCTTAACCATTCGCTCAAATAAAACAAGATCATAGAGTGGGGATCGATCATGGGGAATATCGACGGTTTATAGTGATATCGTCAGGAGAAGTTGCAAGATTTGAAAAACTTTTCATGTGCATGATATTCTATGGAATGCACTTAATAAATTTTGGAATCCACCATTGATTTGGTGGGAACACTGATCAAACGATTGGAAAGCCATTTCACTTCCTAAAAAGGTAAGTTGTACAAATACTCATGCTAGGCATGAAATGGATAGATCAACGATCAAGATCGATGATGGGGAAGAAGTGTTGTGCAGAAACTCTTTTTTCGAAAGTGTCCAAAGTCGAAAAGCCGACTTCTGATTCCTGCCTTCTGGAAATAATCACGCTGTGGAAGGGATGCGCGAAAACCTAGAATTCCGCTGCGGAAGAAAGTTAGATAGTGTGGAAAGCTGTTTAACACAGAGAGTTTGTTTCAGATCTCAAGGGTTTTGAAGTCTGTATGCAAATCAACGACATCATATGTGTATATTTAGTATAATATTCTATTCCATATTTTCGTAGCGCTAATAGTGGACAACAAAT
The DNA here is from genome assembly GCA_001517045.1 of Pseudotsuga menziesii. NCBI lineage: Eukaryota > Viridiplantae > Streptophyta > Pinopsida > Pinales > Pinaceae > Pseudotsuga > Pseudotsuga menziesii. The sequence continues at coordinate 178,961 of LPNX010019460.1, read as the reverse complement.
GCAATAGAGATTGCTTTGCATAAATAATAAGTAAAATAAAACCTAAATATCATATTCTTATTACTTTTAGTTTGCAATGACTGTAACAATAGTTCTAAGGTGGACAAGCAAATATGAAATTACTTTAAATCTAACCTGTAGCTTCCTGTAGCACAATGATTTATGGTGTCTCTATTTTTCTTTGGTGTCTTCCCTACCTTGCTCCTCAAAACAACCCACATCATCTTTTTCTCGTTATTATGTTGCAACGCCCTTCTTCACTACCCAGAAACGTTATGCACAGTTGTAACAAGAAGATTACCCAACAAAGCTGTAGTAGATTCTTGTAGGTGTAAATATGGATTGTAGCTCCCTTTTTGGCTATAAAAATCCTTTATATTTTCCCAGATGAATTGTGTGGATCATTGTAGATGTGGAACTGTAAATCGTACTCACAAACAAGATTGTGTCTTCTCCAATAGAAAGAAATTTGTCCTCACAAACAAGACCGTGTCCTCTCTAGATGATGTCATGACCCATGTGTGCAGTCCAAACTCAGCAAAAAAATGAAGAATACGGCCTCCACGGGATGAAATCGGCCCCTTTGTTACTCCTTTTTTTCAAAAACATAAAAACCATAAAAGACGAAAAGGAGAATATGCATGAATCTTTAGCATCTTATATCTAGATGGGCTTGAAAATTTGTTGTATGTATAACCATGACATGAGCCTATAATCCTAGGTATAATATAATATTGTTACTTGTTAGAATTGTAGAAATACCCCCTTGGGCTAGACCTTATTATAGAATATGGTATGGGGATGGCGCTAGGGAGTCGTAGTTTCTTATATTCTTCTTTTAATTATTGCATAAGCGTTTTTAGCTTCTATTCTATTGCTTGTCAAGGATTTTTATAACTAACATCGTACGGAGGCTCTATGGGTTAAATATAAATATATTTCTAATGTGGAGATATCCCAACATGTATACTAACTAATATATGTTGTTAGTATGATAGGAGATAAAGATGTTAAAGTTGTCACCACCATTTTAACATATCAATTTATTTTTAGGAGGAGTTAGAAATGGCTTCGATCACCTCATTTAATGGCTTGGAAGGTATGGGAAACTTCAATTCCTTTAGAGATCAAGAAATCTCACTTTGGAGTGAGTAAATTAGTCAAAGGTGCAGTGCAATGGCCATAACATTGTTAGAAATCACTTGGTTCAATAATTTCATATGCCACTTGTCGTTGACTCTCCAATGACCTAATTAAATAGAAATTTGGATACAAGCATCTGTAAAAACTAATACACTTCCACCACTAAAATGGTTCATTAAAAAATGAAAATACATAAATGAGCTGGAGGCTATAGATTGGCATTGCATGATTAAATGTAACATCGTATATCTCTTCTCATTATTCTAATATCCTTGGTTACCAGCTAATTGATATGTCAATTAAGAAAGTTGATTTTCCAAGCATACCACCATAGAATTTTTAGCTCATATGATTTCCATAAGAAGATAGATCATAAATCAAACCAAGGAAAAAACAAGAAATAATTTTTTGAATCCATATGATAAATCTCTTAGTAAGGCAAGAAACAATAATGAGTCATATCATGCCAATAGTTACAGATATCAGATAAAAGAGAACATATATGGTGTAGAATCATAAGAGAGTCTATGGGAATAGACTAATTTAGTACAATTATTTTATCCTTATGGTATCCATACTTATTTACATGGGAGCTTGAATGATATATAAGTAATTTCATCAAGTAACCGGTGAATCCACCTAGTTAATATAGTAGATATCGACTAGAAATAAAACTATGTTTGGATAAGACAATCATTTTCAGTTAGGGATGATGGTAAAGGGAATACTTAAGGATAGATTAGATTTTTTTTATTATTATTATCTATATAGCCATATTTTTCTCTGATCTAGCTACAAGAATATTGTCATGGTTCACTAATTCATATAACTAGTGTTGTAAACAATTTTGAAAGGTGTCCTTTCCATCATTAACACCTACAATGCTAAGTATAATATACATATAATTTGTTTGATAATAATGGTCTAAATTACATAGGTTAATGATTCAAATTCCTTTTATAATCTTTCTAAGATTTTCATATGGTTGAAAGAGGTTATAATGATAAAAATTCTTAATATTTAAAAGGATATATTATATAGGTTCTTATAGGTTTTCTCTAAGTAGGACCTTAACCAATGCATTAATGAATTATTGTCAAACGTGTGGAGAGCATATAGATTAAATGCAACATCGTATATATCTTCTCCTAATTATTCTAATATCCATCATTACCTAATTGATATGTCAATTAAGAAAGTATATTTGTAAGGCATAGCACCATAGAAATTTTAGCTCATATGATGTCCATAAGAATAGAGATCATAAATCCAACCAAGAAAAAAACAAGAAAAAATGGTTTGAATGCATATGATAGATCTCTTTGTAAGGAAAGAAAAACTAACAAGTCATATCATGATTCCATTTGTTACAAATAACATATCAAAGAGAAAATATATATCTTGTGTAGAATCGTAAGAGAGTCCGTGGAAATAGACTAATTCAATACAATTATTTTATCCTTGTGGTATCCTTACTTATTGACATGGGACCTTGAATGATATATAAGTAATTTGATCAAGTAACCGGTAAATCCACCTACATATAAATGCATGCAGTAGATACCAAGTAGAAATAATACTATGTTTGGATACTGTAATTAACCTCAACATCTAACCTCAAATGAAATTAATGACATCCCTTATGTGGTAAGATTATAAAATTGATTACTAGTGCACTTGAATACATTGAAACAAACTCACTACTGCCCCCATCCTTCTACAAATAAACATCACAATCAATGCATTATAAGCCATGGTTATTAATTACATTATTTAACTTCATGTCATCCACCACAATAGGCTAATATACATGGTCGATTTCATGGTATACCCTCTCAACCTCCTTATTTGTATCAAGTCATTTTCCTTGTGAAATCAATTCATAAAAGGATTATTAATGTAAGTATGAATATTTGGTTGATCACAACCATTTTCCTTCATTTGCTCCAGTACTAACACAATATAAATGACAACTTTGCCTCCTTTGCAATTATGTCCATACTTCAAGGTAGTATATGTTACTTCATTAATTGGTGTCAATCATTTTGATTAGTTAGGGATCTGATGGTTAAGGGAATACTAGTTAAGGATATATTAGAAGAAATTTTGGATCTATATAGCTTGCATCGTTTTCTCTGATATAGCTACAAGATTAAGTTTATTTTTTCTTATTTTGTTAAGTGGAATAATTGGAACAGAGAAATGTTGTAGAATATAAATAAAATGGGACCTACACGTTTTGCTTACTTGTGAGAGTTATTTTGTGTGAATGTGTTTTGAGTTTAGTCAGTTTTTCACTTTGTTTTATATTGTTTATTAAGTTAGAAAAATGAATAAGATGAGATGATGGGCGGATGATTAGAAAAAACAAACTAGAGTTATAACAAAATGAAGAGGAAGTAGCTTATGTATGATTTCATTGGGATGTTGTTTTATGTAGGTGTGCATGAAAACATGTTTATGCCATGAAGGTAAAAGTTGTTCAAGTGCATGAAAAATGAAGATGATCAAGGTATGTTTTGAAAATAATTTAGTTATTTATTTTGGATTATATTTCAAAGAAATTTTAGTTATATTTTGTTATTTATTATTTCTAAAAACAATACTAATTATTAATTAATCATTTTTTGGTCTCCTAGATAAATGAAGTGGAAAAGTGGAGGATGCTTTGGAGGATGAAAATAATGATGGAGAAGACATCTTCAATATGTGAAAGCAAATGGAAAATAGAATTTATGAGGATTCAACCTCATTTTTAAATTGTAAACTATATTATAGTTTTTTCTCATGTAACATTGAAAACAAATATATCAATAAAGTTCTCAATTTTTTTTAGAGAAAGGGTTTTTCCCCTTTCTCAAATCTCTCAAAGATAGCCATGGCCAAAGCTATCATTGAGAAGTATTCTTAGTTTTAGTTTATGTTTTTAGTTTTTTAACTTTTATTTTGTATTTAATGTATGTTGTATCTTTGGAAAATCTTTAGTTTTTTATTTTAAATTTCAACTTTAATTGTTTATTTAATGTATGAAATTGTAATTTTTAATAAAATTTTAAAATTATAACATAATAAAAATTCTAATTTAAAAAGATCATCTAACTTATAAATTTAAAATAAGTTTTTATTCTAATATTATATTATTTAACAAGTTAATATGTTTGTATAATTTGAGGTTTTGTGTAATTAATTAAAAAAAAAAACTTTATTACAAACATGAAATTTGCAAAATTCTTCAATTATTTCATAAAGATGACATCTGTAGCACTCTTCAATTATTTCATAAACATGACATTTGCAGTATTTTTCAATTATTTCATATGTAAGATCAATCTTTTAAAAATATTGCATTTTAAAAAATCATATAAATAATATAAAACTATAAATTTTATCTATTGTGTTATGTTATGTTGTAATGTGTTTGTGATGTTTTTGTTATGTCGTGTTATGTTATGTTATGTTATGTTTTTGTTATGTCGTGTTATGTCATGTTATGTTATGTTATGTTTTTGTTATGTTATGTTATGTCGTGTACAATAATTGTACACTACATACATATTTATTATGCATTATGTTGTATTTGATATTGATTAAACCAGTGTAGATCTGAATCCTAGGCTCTATCAAGCGCCAAGAGGGATCAAATCTCTTCTTAGGTATCCATTGATTTGATTCAAACCAAAAGACACATCTTTTTATTTAAGGTCTACATATAATATTTTTATTATTAATATTTAATATTATTTATGGCCGACATATAATATTTCTTATTATTTTTTATTTTATTAGGAACGAACATTACAACATTTCCCCATATATTGTTTTAAAACCACATGCAAGGCCTTCCTACAACCATGGGTTGTTTAGGAGGCCTTGCACATGGTCTTAAAACCATTTGCAAGGTCCTCCTAAACCATGTACAATAAAACCATGGGTTGTGTAGGAGGTCTTGCAAGGCCCTCCTAAACCATGTACAATAAAACCATGGGTTGTTTAAAAGGCCTTGCACATGGTTTTAAAACGATGCACATGGTTTTAAAACCATGTGCAAGGCCAACATTTGTTTTGAGGATTATTCAATTTTTTTAATTTTTAATTTATTTTGTGAGGTAGGAACATTACAACATCTCCCCCATATTGTGTTTTTTTCGTGACCCACAATTTTTTTATGGATAATTAAATTTTTACTTTTTTATTGTTTTGTTAGGTAGGAAGTTGTTTTTTGGCCGACATTTATTTTGGTCTATAATTAAAAAAATATATTTTTTTATTAATAAAAATAGCATTACATAACGTTATGTAATGTTACGTAACGTTACAAGATCTCCCCCATATTGGGCTGTAGAGCACCTCTTGGCGCAAAAATTAAAATTATAAGTTTTGTTTTGAAATGACAATTTAGTTTTAAAGAAATAAAAATAATATTTTAAAATAAATACAATTTATCAACCAATTTTTATTTCAATGGGTGAATTATGGTATGTGTATGTTACAAATTTTATTTATATTTTATAGATTGAAATGGATAATGTATGTTAAATATAATTAGTTTTTTATTTATATTTTTGTGTTTATTTAACTAAAATTTAAACGGAATATATTATAAGATCAATACTTTATTTTTTATTTTTTACAATGTTATATATTTATTTTAATGGATTGTATAGGTTAAAAATTTCTATTTCTTTTATTTATAATGTGGTATATAGATAATATTTTAAAATAAAGACAATTTATCAAAAATAAATAAGATGAAATAGATTATTTTCATTAACCAATTTTTATACCAATAGATAAATTATATTACAAATATGTGTTTGTTACAAATTTTATTCTTATTTTTATGGAGTGAAATAGATAAAGTAGGTTAAATATAAATAGTTTTTTATTTAATTTTTTGATTATTTGTTTATTTAACTAAAATTTAAGTGATACTTTAATTAATGTGTTTATTATAAGATCAATACTTATTTGTTTACAATAACATATATTTATTCTAATGGATGGTGTAGGTTATAAATATCCTTTTGTTTTATTTATAATGTTGTAATTTAAAATAATATTTTAAAATAAAGCCATTTATAAAAAATAAATAAAACAAAATATTTTATTTAAGTTGGTCAATTATGTTACAAATTTTTTTATATGGATTGAAACATGTAATGTATATTACAAATATAATTAGTTATTTTTATTAAAAAAATTTATAATGTGTTTATTTAACTAAATTTTAAATGGAATATATTGTAAGATATATATTTTATTTTTATTTAAAAAAATATTTGAATGTTATAAATTATATTTATATTTTATGGATTGAAATGGATAATGTATGTTTTTTTGTAAATAAAACATTATATTACTTTACAGAAACAACATTACATATTAGATATCGTCTCTGTTTGTCAAAAAAACAGAGTGTCCTCGACACCTTTCGGTTCCAGACCTGTTCTTCCTTCCCCAAAACAGAGATTCCCCAGGCCTTCTACACACACCCATTACAGCTATTATTTCCTACCAGATTACAGAGATTCCCTTCCCACAAAATTACAGAGACTTTAGTTAGCCTTAAGTATATGATACCCCTTATAAACCAACTACACATCATAACATCTACTACTAGTCGACATTAAGAAACCCCTTATATTTCTGGAACAGACATTAGTAGAAACAGAGACAAAAAAAACCTCAAACCCGATCTGGAGGGGCATCGCCTAAACTGGGACAGACAGCCGAGGCCGAAACAGTAGTGGCATTTTGGGGGACTGCTCTGTTCTGATTTCCTACACGTTCTCCACCAAGCGTTTTTTCGCAGTGGCTACCCATCTTCCATGGTCGAGCATACTTCATTGGTCCTCTCCCAACTGGATAGAAGGGAATGCCTAGCTTAGCTGTGATAACATCAATCTTCTGGTCCATAAGGTGGCATTCACTGTTATGTTCCTTCCAGACCTTCACCAGTTCCTCATCCCCTTCACACTTGGCTTCTCTCGCAACTGAAGAATGTACCACCAATCGCATGGTCACCTAGTATATCATCAGCAGGCTTTCATAGGCCGAGGCTCTACCTGCTATGGTGCCTGGGTCAAGGACCCAGTCCGCAACCTCCTTGTGCAGGGTCTCCTTTGGCATGAGCTTCACCTCTTCCCAAAGATCCCTACTACCTTCTCAACTTCCAGATGAATGCCTAATGAGACATGCTCCTTGAAAAACTCTGTTGCCTCCTGGGCCTGAAGTTGAGCCCTTGTTGCGTGATGAGTGCGCCTCAAGATACCCTTACCCTTTCGATCCGGGATAGCAGTAGCTTCCCTAGAGCCCAAATCCATTTGAACCAATCGCTTGGGAGCCATAAGGCGAGGGGAGGGGGGGCAGAGTTGATACAATATGAGGAGCAGAGACTCACCCTGAACAATAGACACCCAGGGGGGAACCAGAGAAAATACGTAGCTCTGAAGCACAAAAAACTCACAATGACGATGGGTGGTGGGTGGCCAAGCTGAACCAGAATAAAAGGAGGGGGGAGGTGTGATTTCCCTCCCAACCCCGTACATTTCTCGCGTCATATTGATCATAATAACGATATCCCTCGTACCTTCACCTGCTGCGTACATCCTGTGTGAATTAAAAACCCAATCCTTCCATCGATCTTGCCTCATATCGCCCATCTAGTCATTCTTTGTAGCATAAACCATAATTATGGAAAAGGACAACCACCATCTGGTCTGATTAGTTAACCAGTAGCTCTCGTGGGGCATTTAGGATGATCTATCCTGGGCATGCTCGTGCCTCTTGTCCCCATCTGTGATGCCATCATCCAGACGAGCCACCTGTGGCCTACTGTCTAGGTCCCTAGAGGCCACTTGTATACATTGTTGGGCCCACACTTCCGCCCCGGATGCCTCCAACATGCCACCATGAAAACCCCCTTCACCCTCCATGCCGATGTTGGCTAGCAGGTCGGCTGCTTTGTTGGCATTACGTCTGACATGGTTGAAGGAAACGACCGTGTGAGCAAGGAGAAGGGTGTGAAGGTAGTATAATCTACTAGCTAGGCGCCATCTAGAGGAGAACTTTTAGCAGGCCTATCCACTCACCATTTGTTTGGCTATCTGAATTAGAATGCTTGTGTCTCCGTTGATGATCGCAGGGAAGCAACCACCTCTGATCAAAACTTCGAAACTGTGGATCATACCTTCTAATTCGACTAAGTTATTAGTGTTAGTGCCGATTTCTCCCAGGAAAACAACCATGATCCGTCCATTATGATCCCGACATAGTCCACCATAGCCCATAGGCCCAGGATTTCCCCTGGATGCTCCATCGAAGTTAAGCTTGAAAACCTGACGAGGCGGGGTGGACCAGAAGGTCGGGCTGGAAGGCTTGCATATCTTGTCACGTCTTCTCAAGCCGGCCATCTGGGAGCTATCGAGTCCCCAACTGGAAGCAATATGAGTTTCCTCTGTAGGGATCAACTTGTCCTGATCACGCCACTGCATGCTCCAGATGGAGGATAGAAGGTTATCCTTCATTGTCTTCCAGACCATCTCCGCATCACTATGTTGATCCCTAAAAATCCTAACATTTCACTCTTTCCAAATACACCAGATGGCCATCCCGGGAAGACATCCCACACTATTCGGATGATTGGGTTCTTAAAGGCTTTTGGGTGCCACTCTTTCAGGGTTTGGTCCGATCGGCCTCTCCTCCTGTCGCTTCTTCTAAACCCCATTGCTCCTTTGTCCCATATGAAGGTTGCAAAGGGACAATTATCCAAGAGGTGACCCATGGATTCTTCCTCTTAATAACACAGACAACATTGAGAGGGTCTCTGAACACCGCGCCTTCTTAGGTTTTTACTGGTCAAGATTCTTCCTCTGACCACCAGCCACACAAAAAGTGCCATCTTGGGCCACAGGTTCAATGTCCATATCTTCTTCCAGGTTTCGTCAGCCTCCACCTGGTTGCCCAGCCTGATATTGTAAGCTTCCTTTATGCTAAAGGATCCCCTGTCTATATATCCCCACCTCAATATATCTGGGCCATCCTTAACCCTAACGAAGCACTGAGCATTTCCTCCTAGAAAGCCCCCCAATCCTCAGCACTTGTAAGCTCTGTTTTTTCCTGAAAATCCCACTATCGTTGATCTTCTAAATTTCTGATCACCCAAAATTGGCTCACCTGAACCTTGCCCTCCTCAAGGGCCTTCTCCTTAATATGTATCCATCTCGGGTCTCTCCCTAGTATGGGTAGTTGATTCCATGAATCATCCCAGAATTTTGCATTTCTACCATCCCTGATCTCCTAGAAGCTATGGTCTTGTACACTATTTCTTCTATTCATCGCTTTCATCCATATGGGGGATCTGCTCAGTGCCTCGTTGAATCTAACCAATTGATGGATGGGCCTATCGTGAGCATATTTAATGTGCCACAACTTGGCCCAAGGCTCAGATAAGTGATTTTCCCATCGCCACCAAAATTTTGCTCCCTGGATCTCGTCCATAATTTCAGGATCCATGAGCTCAAGTCCTCCCTAATCCTTAGGATGACAAATATCTTCCCAACTAACTGGTGAAAATTTAGCTTTCGCCTCTCTACTAACCCACAAAATGTTTTGGTGTAGACTTTAGATTTCCTTGAGGATAGACTTAGGAGCGGAGAGAACTGAGAAAAGGTAGATGGGCATAGCCTGCATGACAGTTTTAACCAGGATCAGACTGCTAGGAAAATTTAAGGGTCGGAGAACCCAGCTTAAGAGCTTCTGCTTCATTTTATCTAAGAGTTCCTGCCAGGAAGTTTTCTTCAGCTTCCCCACCCCAAGGGGTATTCCCAGATACTTAGACAGCATAGATCCTTTCACGAAACCCAGGATATGAATGATGTTCCTCTGAGTGGCTGGGGCAGTATTCATAAAAAAGACCTATGATTTATTCAGATTGACATCCAAGCCAAAATCCTTAGCAAAAAGGTTCAGGATTTTTTTGAAGCTTTGTGCCTCTTGGACTGAAGGGTGCCCCATGAGCATGGTATCATCTACGAAATGCTGATGGGTTTGAGGGGTCATTCCATCATGAACTATTAGCCCCCTCAACTCTCCTCTCTCCTCCTGAGTAAGGATAAGGCGGCTCAAACCTTCAACCATAAGAATGAAGAGGAAATGGGACAAAGGATCACCTTATCTGATACCATGGGATGGCTAGAAGACACTAGTTGGCAACCCATTAAGGAGGATGTTGAAGAAGGGATTTGTGACCAAAATCATGACCCATTCCACCAAGCCCCGACAAAATCCATATGCCTTCAACATTTTATCCATAAACTGCCAACTCAATTTATCATAAGCCTTTGCTTTGTCTAGCCTAATCATCATACCTGGTTGGCTTGTGCTTTTTAGTGAGTGGGGCACCTCATGGACAAGAATGACACCATCTAGAATCTTCCTTCCTTCCACAAACCCTGACTGCTCAAGGCTTATGAGCTTGGGAAGGAGAGGTTTTAGACGATTAGTTATTACCTTGGAGATGATCTTGTAGATCACATTACATAAGGCTATTGGTCGAAATTTGTCCGGACTATCAGCCCCTACCTCCTTGGTGATTAAGGTCAGGAAGGTTGCATTGAAAGCTTTGAGGAATCCCCTCTTGTTTCTGGGTTCTTCAACGATCTCAAGAACCTCCTCTTTGACGAGGTCCCAGATCCGGGACCAGAGCTTTCCCTAGGGCCATTTGATTGACTACTTCCTCTACCTCCTGCATGGCCACCGGTTTGGTTAGCATCTTGTTGTTTTCTCTAGTGACTTCCCTTGGGATTAGGCGGGTGATTTTTTCTATGTCCCTACCTCTATCCCCTCCATCCTCGCTGAGAATATCAGAGAAGTGCTAAGTGAGCTCTACGTCTATCTCCCTTCTGGTTTCCACTCGACTGCCATCCCTTTTCTTGAGCTTTTGGATTCTAGAACTGCTTCTATTCTGAATCACCGACTTATGGAAAAACTTGGTGTTTCTTTCGCCCTCCTGCAGCCATTTAACCCTAGCTTTTTGTTTCCAGAATATCCCTTCCTACCTTTCCCTTGCCTCTATTTGAATCAGAAGGTTTTTCTCTTTGACCTTCATGTCCTCGTCCCAACCTTCTTCCATGCCTTTTTTGTTGATGAGGTCTAGATCACTTAAGGTTTTTCTGTTTTTTTTTTAATCCTCAAAGATATTCCCAAATTCTTCCTTGTTCCACATACGGATTTTAGCTTTTAGGGTCTTAAGTTTAATACTTTATTTTCTAGCTTTAGGGTCTTAAGTTTAAACTAAAATTTAAATGGAATATATTATAATATTAATACTTTATTTTTTATTTTTTACAATGTTATGTATTTATTTTAATAGATGGTGTAGGTTAAAAATTTCGGTTTCTTTTATTTATAATGTGGTATGTAAAATAATATTTTAAAATAAAGATAATTTATCAAAAATAAGCAAGATGAAATTCTTTATTTTCATTAACCATTTTTATATTAATGGATGAATTATGTTACAAATATGTGTTTGTTACAAATTTTACTTCTATTTTCATGGATTGAAATAGATAAGGTAGGCTAAATATAAATAGTTTATTTAACTAAAATTTAAATGAAACAATTTAATTAAAACTAAAACTTAAATGAAATACTTTAATTAATGTGTTTATTATAATATAGATACTTTACTTTTTTTACAATGGCTAATATTTATTCTAGTGGATGGTGTAAGTTACAAATATCTTTTTTAAAATAAAGGCATTTATCAATAAAAAAAATAAAATATTTTATTTTCATAAGCCTATTTTTATTTAAGTGGTCCTATTATGTTATAATTTTTATTATTATTATATGGATTATTATTATTATATAGATTCAAATAGATAATATATGTTACAAATATAATTAGTTTTTTTATTTAAATTTTTTATAATGTGTTTATTAACTAATTTTAAAATGGAATATATTGTAAATATTTTATTTTTATTTAAAAGAAAGTTTGAATTTTACAAATTTTATTTATGTTTTATGGATTGAAATGGATAATATATGTTAAATATAATTAGTATTTTTTTTATAATGTATTTATTTAACTAAAATTTAAATGGAATATATTATAATATCAATATTTTATATTTTAATCTTTACAATGTTATATGTTTATTTCAATTGATGATGTAGGTTAATTTTTTTTTTCTTTTATTTATAATGTGGTATGTAAAATAATATTTTAAAATAAAGAAATTTTTAACAAAAATAAATAAGATGAAATACTTTATTAACCATATTTTATATTAATGGATGAATTATGTTAGAAATATGTCTTTGTTACCAATTTTATTTTTATTTTTATGGATTGAAATAGATAAGGTAAGTTAAATATAAATAGTGTTTTTTATTTAATTTTTTGATAATGTGTTTATTTAACTAAAATTTAGATGAAATACTTTAATGTGTTTACAATAAGACCAGTACTTTATTTTGTTTTTACAATGGTATATATTTATTCTAATGGGTGGTGTAAGTTACAAGTATATTTTTTCTTTTATTTATAATGTGACAATTTAAAATAATATTTTAAAATAAATACATTTATAAAAATAAATAAAATAAAATATTTTATTTTCATAAACCAATTTTTATTTAAGCATGTTACAATTTTATTTTTTATTTTTTATATGGATTGAAATAGATAATATATGTTACAAATATAATTAGTTTTTTTATTTAAATTTTTTATAATGTGTGTCTAACTAAATTTTAAATAAAACATAGTATAAGATAAATATTTTAAAAATAAATTATTTGAATGTTTCAAATTTTATTTATATTTTATGGGTTGAAATGGATAATGTATTTAAATATAAATAGTTTTTTTATTTAATTTTTTTTATAATGTGTTCATTTAACTAAAATTAAAATGGAATATATTATAAAATCAATACTTTATTTTTTATTTTTTACAATGTTATATATTTATTTTAATGGATGGGGTAAGTTAAAAATGTCTATTTCTTTTATTTTTTTATGTGGTAAGGAAAATAATANATTATTTTTAAAAGCCAATTTTTATTTTTTCATAAGCCAATTTTTATTTAAGTGGACCAATTATGTTATTTTTTTTATTTAGTTTTTTAGTTTTTAATTTTTTATAATTTGTTTATTTAACTAAATTTTAAGCGAAATATATTATAAGATAAATATATTTATGTTTTTTAAAAACAATTATTTGAATGTTACAATTTTATTTATATTTTATGGATTGAAATGGATAATGTATGTTAAATATAGTTAGTTTTTTAATTTAATTTTTTATAATGTGTTTATTTAACTAAAATATAAATGGAATATATTATAAAATCAATACTTTTTATAATGTTATATATTTATTTTAATGGATTGTGTAGGTTAAAAATTTATATTTCTTTTATTTATAATGTGGTATCTAAAATAATATTTTAAAATAAAGATAATTTATCAAAAATAAACAAGTTGAAATACTTTATTTTCATTAACCAATTTTCATATCAATGAATGAATTATGCTACAAATACGTGTTTGCTATAAATTTTATTTCTAATTTTATGGATTGAAATAGATAAAAATAAGTTAAATATAAATAGTTTTTTTTTATTTAATTTTTTGATAATGTATTTATATCACTAAAATTTAAATGAAATACTTTAATTAATGTGTTTACTATAAGATCTTTATTTTTTTTTACAATGGCATATATTTATTCTAATGTTGTAAGTTACAAATATCTTTTTCTTTTCTTTATAATGTGGTAAATTAAAATAATAGTTTAAAATGGAGACATTTATAATAAATAAATAAAATAAAATATTTTATTTTCATAAACCTATTTTTATTCAAGTGGGCCAATTATGTTACAATTTCCTTTTTATGATATGGATTGAAATAGATAATATATGTTACAAATATAATTAGTTTTTTTTATTTAAATTTTTTATAATGTGTTTATTAACTAATTTTAAAATGGAATATATTATAAGATATATATATACCAATTATTTGAATTTTACAAATTTTATTTATATTTTATGGATTGAAATGGATAATGTTAAATATCATTAGTTTTTTTATTTAATTTTTTTAAATATGTTTTTTAACTAAAATTTAAATGGAATATATTATAAGATCAATACTTTATTTTTTAGTTTTTACAATGTTCTATATTTAATTTTATGGGTAGTGTATGTTAAAAAAAATATTTTCTTTTATTTATAATGTGGTATCTAAAATAATATTGTAAAATAAATATAATATATCAAAAATAAACAAGATGAAATACTTTATTTTCATTAACCAATTTTTAAATAATGGATGAATTAAGTTACAAATATGTGTTTGTTACAAATTTTGTTTCTATTTTTATGGATTGAAATAAATAAAGTAGATTAAATACAAATAGTTTTTTATTTAACTAAAATTTAAAAGAAATAATTTAATTAATGATCGATACTTTATTTTATTTTTACAATGGTATATATTTATTCTAATGGAATGGTGTAGGTTATAAATAATTTTTTTATTAATTTATAATGTGGTAATTTAAAATAATATTTTAAAATAAGGACATTTTTACAATTATGTTATTTTTTTTATGGATTGAAATAAATAATATATGTTACAAAAATAATTAGTATTTTTATTTAAGTTTTTTTATAATGTGTTTATTCTACTAAATTTTAAATCGAATATATTATAAGATAATTTTTTTTTAAATTATCTGAAATCATAATTTAGTTTTAAAAAAATAAAATAATATTTTAAAATAAATAAAATTATTAGAAATTATTAAGATGAAGTTCTTTATTTTCATAAACTATTTTTGTATTTTTTAATGGATTGAAATAGATAATGTATGTTTACACATATAATTAGTTATTTTATTTAATTTTTATATAATGTGTTTATTAAATTAAAATTTAAATCGATAATGTATGTTAAATATAATATGTTTTTTTATTTAATTTTTTTGGTAATATATTTATTTAACTAAAATTAAAATGGAATATATTATAAGATCAATACTATATTTTATATTTTACAATGTTATATATTTATTTTAATGGATACTATATTTTATATTCTACAATGTTATATATTTATTTTAATGGATGGTGTAGGTTAAAAATATCTATTTCTTTTATTTGTAATATGGTAATTGAAAATAATATTTTAAATTTAAGATAATTTATCAAAAATAAATAAGATGATTACTTTATTTTTTGAAAAAATATTTGAAATCATAATTTAATTTTCAAGAAATAAAATAATTTTTAATAATAAATTCAATTTATAAAAAAAAACTAAGATCAAATACTTGATTTTAGTAAACCATTTTTATTTCAATCGGTGAATTGTGATACAAATTTTATTTTTATTTTTATGGATTGAAATGGATATAATGTATGTTAAATATAATTAGTTTTTTTTATTTAAGTTTTTTTAAGTGTTTATTTAACTAAATTTTAAATAAAATATATTATAAAATGAATATTATATTTTTATTTTTTATATTGTTATATAGTTATTTTAATAAATGGTATATCCTACAAACACATTTTTCTTTTATTTCTAACGTGTTAATTTAGAAGAACAAAAAAAATTTAAATTCAAGATATAATATTTAATTTTCCACAATATCATATTATATTTCAATGAATAATGTATCTTATAAACATGTATTTCTTTATTTATATTTAATAGTTTGAATATTTTTCTTCAAAAAATAAAAATCATATTTATAAATAATTAAGATATAAATTTTATAGATTCGAAAAAATCATAAAAAAATTTATCAAACAATTTGAAAAACTAACCTTCTTTTTACCAAAAATATTTAACATAACAAAAAAGTTCCATTACAATCACTAAAAATTTAGTAATTGTTTTTTATAATATTATATTTCATTTCAAAGTACAATATATGTAAAAAATGTATAATTTTTTTTTCATTTTTATAATTTAAATATAACTATATGTTATTTTTATTTTTAATTAGTATAATATTTTTTATTAATTCAATATATTATAAGATGAAATAATTTAGTTTTTATGATGTAATAGATTCATATAAATAATATGAAACAACAAAATTATAATTAATAATATAAAAATATAAATTTTATCAGTTTTGTTGTTATGTGTTTGCGATATTGTGTGATGATTTTGTTATGTTATGTTATGTACAATAATTTTATACTATATATATTTATGAATTATGTTGAATTTGAAATAGATTAAAAAGTTGAAATTATAAAAATTTATTTAAAATGATAATTTGGTTTTTGAAAAAATAAAAATAAAATTTTAAGATATATATAATTTATCAAAATTAAATAAGATGAAATATCTTATTCATAACCCAAATTTTATTTCAATGAGTGAATTATGTTACAAATATTATTATATAATTATTATTTTTATTTAATTTTTTTATAATGTGTTTATTTAACTAAAATTTAAATGAATTTTTTTTCCACGGAAAAAAAATCATAATTTTATATACAAACGTACAAAATTATATTTTTCAGATGGCGCAATATCACATAGTAATAATTACCCATACTCCCAAAATAGATTGTCATAACTGATCAAAACTATATCTAGTTGATCTCCATTCCATTTTGATATTCAAATATATCATCACCATGTATCAAACATGTATCTAACATATACAAAAACCTCTTATCACTTTCATAGTCTATAATGTCTCATACAGAAACATTGACAGTCATTATAAATCAAAAGCATTAATTTTATACAAAAATAACAACCTTCATATCCTTGCCATATCAAAACATAATATCCTTCAAGTCAAAACAACCTTCAAGAAAAGAAAAACCACCTTCAACCTGATTCGAAAACTACCCTCATGCCCTTTTCAAAAAAACTGATATGTATCAATTCTATCATTCCCATGAAACTAAGAAATATGCCAATACCCATTTTGAACTTTTGCTCCAGCATTGGCTAATTCATCAACTTTAGTATTTCTTTCTCAATAGATATGCTTGAAATTTGCATGCTCAAACATATCAGATAATTTGATGAATTCATGAACAACCTGAGTAAGCTGAAGATTGTGAATTTTGAATTTTCCTATTACCCAGTTAATAACCAACAAGGAACCACCAAAAACCAGGATTTTCAAAATTTGATTACCCAAAGCCAGTGTAAGGAGTAATTTAAGTGCACAAATCTAAACAAGATTGTTAGTACCTATGCCCAAACAAGCTTTAAATGTAAAGTAATGATCATCCTTTAAATAGAGAATACCCCTAGCACCACATAAATGTGGGTCTCCAGCAGCCGAACCATCAAAATACCCCCAGGGATTTGTTTTGTCAATAATGTTTCTAATCTTTAGAACATCATTCTCCCATGGATAAGAATTAAGTACCCCAAAGCAATAGGAAGATACCTACGCAGGAGTTGGAGAGTGATCATTAAAACAACTTTGGTTCCTAGCCTTCTAGATAAACCAAGATGCAATAACAGGTAATGATCTGATATGTTTTACCTTATCATTTAAGCACCAGTTCTTCAAACATGATAAAATCGAATCACCAATCCACAAATTTTTAATATTTACCTTAGACTCTATCTCCTCCCAAACAACCTTAGTAAATGAACACTCTACCCCAAGATGGTAGTTATATTCAACAACCAACTTACGTAAGTAACATCTGCTAGGTCCATCCCATTCCTTTCTACAAAGAACATCCCAGGTAAGTGCTTTACCTGAAAATAAAAACCAACAAAAGATTTTGGACTTAAGGGGGCACTTAAGCTTCCAAATCAATTTCCACCAGCAAGAAATTTCCACCTCATTCTTATCCAGAAGCAGTTGCAAATAACTAGTTTTAGGAGAATACTTACCATATTTTGATTAGTTCCATACCAGCTCATCGTCCACATTAGCTAATCTGATATGGCTGATTTTTAAGATAGCCAGGTACCCATTCCAGCATAATATATCCTGATCGTCCACTAAACCAAGAAAATTTGAACTAAGCCAGCCCTGTTCCATCAAAGGAGTCACTCCTAGACATCCAATATCTTTCAGAAAATATATACCCACAGAATGTAATTTATCAATCAAATGAGGAGGTAACAAATACCTCCATTTGCATCCAACCCATGGATCCATACTAATGTGAACACTAGCTCCATTCCCTACCTTCCAAACAAGGAAATCACCAATAAGATCAAAGGACCAAAGCACAGATTTCTAACATATAGATATACCTCTATTCTTCTTTTCATTGACTCTGATCCAGTCCAGTAAATATAGAGGCCTAATATATTTCTGTATAGCAATCTTAACCCATAGTCCTGATTCATGAATAATATTCCAGACACTCTTTGCAGCAAGTGCCTTAGCTAATAAAGTAGGCACTTTCAGCCCCCAGCCCCCAAAATTTTTGGGTTTGCCAGAACCTTCCATGAAGTCCATGGTAACCCAGTAGATGATTCATAATTACCAAACCATAAACATTTGAAACATATCTTCCTAACCTTCTCTATGATGC
Organism: Pseudotsuga menziesii; assembly: GCA_001517045.1. NCBI lineage: Eukaryota > Viridiplantae > Streptophyta > Pinopsida > Pinales > Pinaceae > Pseudotsuga > Pseudotsuga menziesii. The sequence goes on along the minus strand of LPNX010019460.1, from coordinate 160,251 downwards.
CCACCGGAATCCAAAAGTGCATTTAGTAAACTGGTAAAGCCTGAAGAACATATTTTACCAATGTAAACTTTCCACCCTTGGACAACCACCTGAAACTCCAATTCTTTATTTTTTTTTAGCTTTTGCAATCAACCAATCATAATCTTTCAATAAGTATTTGTAAGGTTTGAGATAAAAGCCAAGATACTTCATACCACTTTCAATTTTAACAACAGAAAATGTAAAAATGTTCTGTAAAGAGATCAACTCTGTTTCATCCAAACCAGAATAATAAAAGGAGGATTTATCCTCATTTATCATCATCTCGGAAGATTTACAGAAATCCATCAAAATATCATACAAAGTAGATAAAGACTGAAGAGATCCATTAGTAATCATTACAATATCATCCTCAAATAAGACATGGGTTATAGTAATGGGTGAAAACTTGAAGTTGGGTAACACTTCTGTGAGAATCGGGTGCCAAACCAACATAGAGGGAGTTATTCTGCCGAATAACTATATTTATTCGGTCGAATAATTAAGTTATTCGGCCGAATATTTATAGTTTTTCGGCCGAATAACTAATCCTTTATTCGGCCGAATAAACTTTAACGGTAACCGTTTAATTTGACAAAACAGATTCCTGACCGGTAATTTTTTTTGGCAATTCAATAATTATTCGGCTGAACAATTATTCGGTCGAACAACTATTCGGCCGAATAACTATTCGGCCGAACAATTGTTTGGCTGAATAATTATTCGGCCGAATAATTTTTTATTATATAAGCTCAGCTGCGGGCTCATTTTCGTTGTTTGTCCTGCAACGAGTTGTCATTGTCTGGCCACCCATCGCCTCTCCTGTCGCCCCACTCGGCTCGTTTCGCCACCCATCTTGCCACATGTCTCATCCCATCCCTTTCCACGTCACCTAGTTGTCTAATGTGTGCATCCGCCATCCTGGCACCCCGCATCGCGAAGGTCTGTTCGGCGTGGAGCTCGTGGAGGTCTGTCCGATGTGGAGATCTTTCCGTCAAGGTGTACATGGTCTTCTCCTTGTGTGGTGTTGTTGTGCTAGCTCTTGACTGTGAGGTAAGCCACCATTCGAACTATTATACTATTATTATTAAGGGATTGTATAAATTTTTATGTGCTTGTTTCATGTCATGTTAGTAATGACATAATTACAATGGTAGTAAGGGCAGAGTTGAATAGCTCTGCCCATTTGGGTAGAATTGAGCTCTGCCAATTTGGATAGTTTACCTATTTTAAATGATTTTATTTAAACAAAATTTAACATAAAAGTTGAAATCTGTTAATGTTTTTTCTGTTAATATATTTTTTGATTAGCTTATATTTATTCTAGTTTTTACTCAACTATGTACATTTGGACAGAGCTGATCTGGTCTATTCATTTGGACAGAGTTGATCGGCTCTGTCCATATGGACAGAGTTGAACAGCTTTGTCCAGATGGATAGAGCTGATCAACTCTGTCCATATGGACAGAGCTGATCAAGTCCCTATGTAAACAATTTATATGACAGTTGAAAACAATATATATGATAGTTGAATAGCTCTGTCCATTTGGACAAAGTGGAACAGCTCTATCCATTTGGACAGAGTTGAACAACTCTGCCCATTTGGACAACTCTACTTATTTTATATGATTTTAATTAAACAAAATTCAATATAAAACTTTAAATCTGTTAATTTTTTATGTTTCTATATTTTTTAATTATCTTATTCTTATTCCCAATGTACATGAAATTTTATAGAATATTTAGACAGTTATGTTTTAAAAAATTCCATAACTTTTTAATTAGCTTATTTTTATTTTCCATGTACATGAAAATTTATAGAATATTTAGAGAGCTCTGTCCAAGAAAATCCATGGTTATGTAGGCTTAAATAACTCCACCAGTATGTAGCATCTTTAAATGATATTTGAGACATATAGACATTTAAGACTGGACAGTTCTGATCAGCTCTGTCCAAATGGACAGTTCTGATCAGCTTTGTCCATTTGGACAGAGTTGAGGAGCTCTGTCCATATGGACAAAGTTGAACAGCTCTGTCCAAATGGACAGAGCTGATCAAGTCCCTAAGTAAACAATTTATTTTTGTATGTTTTTTCGTTGGTAGGGAACAAGATTTCAAAACCTTTTCATTTTACTAGGTCCTGAGTTACAACTTCAGTTGTAGTGTAATAACTATATAGTTTTGTTCTTAACCTCTACTACTTTCTCTAGTCCATACAACTACTAGCCGAAGTATAAGTCCCATGGCACTTTATGAGTATCTTTGTCCATGATGCATTGCATTAAGTAACATTGCCATTTCATGCTTTTCTAAAACATAGAGAGAAAAGGTTAGATAGATAAAGGCAAGTTTAAAGAAATAATTTATTTATCTTCTTATGGGGATGGAGACCAAAACAACTAGAAGTGTAATGTAAAATGATAGGGATAGGATGGACTAATGGGGGAAATCCATAGGTGTATGTAGTTAGTCCCTAGATGCTTGCCTTAGTCCAAGTTGAAATCTATATGTCCTTGCCATTTGATGTGATAAATCAATGAAATCACAACAGCTGATTGGTAGCGGTTAGTTGATTCACTGCCCTTCCTCTTCATTGCTTTATACAACTAGAGGCACTAGGATATATAATTCATTGTAAACACTCCAGATCCTCAAAGAAGGGAAGTGGAAGTATTTAAAGATGATAAACGAAGAGAAGGAAAGGAATAATCTAGAAATACTTTCTCCCTATGAGATTCAAGGATGAGCTAGCTGATTCACCTATGATTTAAGTTCAGTTGAATAAAAAGAAGCTCTATCTATATTTAATAGTGATGCTCTCCCTAACAAGTCTATAATGACTAGGTAGCTAGTAGCCAGCAGTAGTGTCTTTCCTTAGAGTAGGTAAGTACTTGCACTTGCCTTAGACTATATTTTATAATTAGCAAAACATAGTTCGTGCACATGTAGTTAAAGGACTATTAAATAATATCAGTGATATCTAGGTCCATATTGAAATATTAGTTTTTATAGTTGCTAGGTCTTTGAAGTTGATTAATTAACATGTAGAAGGTTAGGCCCTTAGTGATTGACGCATTATGGCTCTCAAACTTCAGGCCTGAATATTTAGGCTTGACACACTATCTCCTTGCATTTTCCACCTCTCGACTTGACCTCCACCTCCGATATCTCGTCCACCTAGGCTTGTGACTTACAAATCAGAGATGGAGCCCACATCACAAGTTGGGACAACTGCAAGGCATAATGTTGCCGAAGGTTTGACTTCGGAATTTGTAGGAGTTGATGTTGGATTGAGTCGAGAGAAGGCTCATGCCACTATTCGACAAAATTTTGTATACAAAACAAATGATGAGTTAGATTGTATGGGAATTGAATATTTAAAGACCTATGTGAAGCTTTGTCGTAATATAGCTTCGGATAGAATATCTAATGACACCTCAAGCATAGGAGAGGTTTGTGTACTTTCAATCCATTATTTTTTTTATTCATTATGAATTAAACTTTTGGTTACATTATATCTATGTATGATAAATTATTTTTTGATATATAGTAATAAATACATTACATAAATGTTTATTGTTTTCAGTTTTCCTGATTGTTAAATGAACATAATTTTAGAGTCTCCACTAGTCAAAATGATGGAAACGTAAAAGAACATATTGGAGAGGTATATTTAAAATTTACACATTTATATTTATGTTTGAAAGATATTTTTTTTGTTTTTAAATTTAACTATGTATCTTATTGTTAATTTGACTTATTTATGCAGGTTTCATTAGATTCGAACTTTTTAGATGATTTTCCATCTATTGTGAGCTAATGTTTTTTTTTTTATTTTTTAAATTAATTGCTAAGCTTAATATTTTTTACTTTTACTATGAATTATTTATTAACAAAATTTAAATTTTAAGGGAAGAGAACATATTGAAATTGGAGGTGAAGATATAGGTTCTTTGATGGATGTGGATATTGGCACCAAGGTAATTTTGTTCATAATTGAATTGTTTTTTGATATATATGTTTAAATAGTTTAAATAATGTTTGACATTTGTAAATTGCTTTTATATAGCTTGGGTCTCTTCGATCTTTTCAAGGCAAAGGAAAGACTCCATTGGACGATAGTGTTGGAATTGTAAGTTTAATATTTTATTTTATTTTATATTGTTTAAAATAGTCTAAATAATTTGTAAGATTTATAAATTGTTGGATGATAGAGAATTGGAGGTAATTTTGTTGATAATTGAATTGTTCTTCGATATATTAGTTTGATGTTTTAATGCTTTGATTTTGGTTTAAAGTTTTTTAAATAATTTATGTTATTCATAATCTATTTTTATACATATTGCAGATTGTTACGATTCCAAGGGAAACGAGTCCAAGAGAAGACCCTGGTCGAGGATAGTGGTGGACTTTTATTTAGAGAATTATTTACATTGTTTTTTTTTATGTAGATATATATGTTGTAGTTGACTTGGACATAGAGGAGCTTAATTTTTGGATTATATACATGTACATTTATATTACATGTTCATGATTTTTTTTTGAATTATATAAATGTGCATTTATATTACATGTTCATGATTGTTTTTTTGAATTATATAAATGTGCATTGACCTTATATATTGTTTTTGGGATTATATACATGTATATGTAAAGGTTAGGAATGTTAAGAAGTTTTGATAGGTGCAAATATATGAATGTATGTAATTTATTAAATGCTTTGATAAGTGCAATCTAATGTTAAGAATGAATATATGGGGAATGGATATGGAAATGTTAATGTTAGGAATGTTAGGAAGTTTTGATAGGTGCAATGTTAGGGGTGAATGTGGGAATGGGTGAATATTATGAGTGAATGTTTTGATAGGTGCAAATATATGAATGAATGTTTTGATAGGTGCAATGTTAGGAGTGAATGCGGAAATAGGGGAATGTTATGAGTGAATGCTTTGATAAGTGCAATCTAATGTTAAGAATGAATATATGGGGAATGGATATGGAAATGTTAATGTTATGAATGTTAGAAAGTTTTGATAGGTGTAATGTTAGAGGTGAATGTAGGAATAGGGGAATGTTAGGAGTGAATGTTTTGATAGGTGTAATATTAAGAGTGAATGTTTTGATAGGTGCAATGTTAGGAGTGAATGTGGAAATAGGGTAATGTTAGGAGTGAATGCTTTGATAAGTTCAATCTAATGTTAATAATGAATATATAGGGAATGGATATGGAAATGTTAATGCTATGAATGTTAGGAAGTTTTGATAGGTTCAATGTTAGGGGTGAATGTAGGAATAGAGGAATGTTAGGAGTGAATGTGGGAATGTTAAGAGTGAATGTGGAAATAGGGAAATGTTAGGAGTGAATGCTTTGATAAGTGCAATCTAATGTTAAGAATGAATATATGAGGAATGGATATGAAAGTTAGTTAATGTGGGAATGTTAGGAGTGAATGTTTTGATAGGTGCAATGTTAGGAGTGAATGTGGAAATAGGGGAATGTTAGGAGTGAATGCTTTGATAAGTGCAATCTAATGTTGATAATGAATATATGGGGAATGAATATGGAAATGTTAATGTTAGGAATATTGGGAATGTTAGGAAGTTTTGATAGGTGCAATGATAGGAGTGAATGTGGAAATAGGGGAATGTTAGGAATGAATTTTTTGATAAGTGCAATCTAATGTTAAGAATGAATATAGTCAGAATGAATATGAAAATGTTAATGTTAGGAATGTTATGAAATTTTTAGAGGTGTAAATATATGAATGTTTGAAATGAATGTTAGGAAATGTTAAGTGCAAATATGTGAATGAATCTTAAGAAAGGTTAGGGATGTTAGGAAGTTTTGATAGGTGCAAATATTTGAATGTAACAATGAATATAGGGGAATGTTAATGTTAAGAATGAATATATGGGGAATGTCATGTTAGAAGTGAATGTGGAAATGGGGGAATGTTAGGAGATAATGTTTTGATAGGTGCAGATATATGAATGAATGTTAGGTAGTTTTAATAGGTGTAAATATATGAATGAATGTTAGGAAATGTTCGAAATGTTAAGAAGTTTTGATAGGTGCAAATATATGAAAGTTAGTTAATGTATGATTGTAGATGTAGTGTTGAGAACTTGAGAATGTTAGAATTGTTAGAAAGTTTTGATAGAAATAGTTTTTAATATTAAGGTAAAATTAGCAACTTGATTCTGAATTTTAATATTTGTATGCTAAGGTAATATTATCAATTTAATTATTATATTTATTTTATGTTCCTTACAAGAAAAGAAAATGAGCACTACAACAAAAAAAACTACAAATAGCATTCCTATATAACCCCCCAGGATTTAAAGAAAGGTGATGAAATGGGTAATGAAAAACAAAAAGAAAGACGTGTAGAGTTACAGGGAGAATTCAAAAAGTTAAGTCCTTTCATGTTTGATGGAGAATTTGAGGAAGCGATAGAATCTTGGTTGTTAAATTTGTTCCATGGTGGAAGGAGGCTAAGAGTGTCAGTAACATATGTAGTAAATAGTTGAGTTGGAATTATTTTTTTAAATTATTGAAAAAATGTATATGTCAGAATGATATTATGATGAGAAAGCTCAATAATTCAATGATTTGAGACTAAGATTGTTAACCATGGAAGAATGTGTAACTGAGTTTGTAAATTTACAATGCTATGTACCATATCTAAGAGTTGAAAAATCTAAGGTATACAGTTTTATCAGTGATTTACCCCTAGTGTATAAGGAAAAGATTGTGTTTGAAATTCTTCAACAATGGATGAAGCAATTAGAAAGGCCTAGTTGTGCTACCATTTGTTTAAACAAATATCCAAATTGAGTAGAAGTTGGAAAAATAAAAAATAAAAATGAAAAGATCGATCAACGTAGGAAAGGATTTAAACCCACACCTTTTGGAAAAGGAACAAGAGGTCATACTGATAAAAATTACAATAGGCGAGGTTCAACCAATAGCAATGGGGTAAAGAGTATCGAAACTTCCACTAGATGATGGAATAGTAACCTGTAAGCATGTTGCAGGACGCTTGTACTGTGAATGACATAGCCAGGAATATCCTTATAGTTAATGTTTCTTTGGAATATCGGCAGGTGGACCATCAATTCACCATGTTGGAAGTAGAAGGTAAAGTTTTGAACATACATGTTTCAATACTTATTGATTCAGGGTCTAGTTTAAGTTACATTGCATCAAAATTAATTGAAAAATGTAAACTTAGTAAGGAAAAACAAAAAAATGCATGGTTGGTATAGTTGGCGACAAAGGTAAAAATGAAAGTTACGGAGATAGTTAAAGATTTGTTATTAGGTTTTAATGACTTGGATACCTTAGTTAATTTAAATATACTTCTCCTAGGATCCTATGACATTTTGATAGGTAGGGATTGGCTAGAATCTCATAAAGATGTTATCGACTATTTGCATAAAATTTTTAGTAGTGTGGATGAGGAAGATAAGTATCATACAATGAATGAAATTTATAGACCTTTATCTACACAAAAAATTTCAACACTAAATCGTAAAAAGTGTATTAAGAAAGGGTGTCAACTTTATGGCATCAAAATTAAATAATTTGAGCCCAAAAAATAAAAAATGGAATTTGAACAATTTCCTATTTTAAAGGAATTTGAAGTTGTATTTTGTGATAAGATATCAGTATTACCACCTAAACGATATTTATATTTTAACATAGATCTAATGTCGTTTTCAACACTAGTATCATGAGCTCCATATCATAAGAGTATCCCAGAATTAACGAAATGAACAATACAATTACACGAGTTGCTATAGACAAGGGATATATTAAGCCTAGTGTATCTTCTTGAAGAGTACATGTTTTGTTCGTGGGTGTGTTAGTAATATGATAAATTGTAATGTATTATTATCGTTTACTGTCATGTATGGATAACTTATAGTTTATGAATAGATAACCAACCATTAATGGTAGATAACTAGAAAAACGCGAGCTAAAAAACAATTCGGTAGACGAAAGTTTTTCCGGCCGATGATTTTTTTTTCGTTTGCATTGTAAATAACGGTTCCATAACAGAAAAACATTGTTCGGCCGAATAACCTCTGAGACCTGAAACCTGCAAAATTTTTAGGTTTCTCCATTTTCGGAAGGTAAAATGGATGCCTTACACTACAAATCGACTATCGGACTTGATACCATTAGTTTCATCTTTGAATCTACTTTCCGTAGGTATAGATTTTGTTGTGTATAGGTGAGATCTGCTAATTTTATTTTTTATGTTTCTTAACATGTGTCGAGTTTCATTTCATCTCTTTCAACATGCGGTGAAATGAAAAATATATAACCTTAAAAATACACCACCTAAAAAATTGAAACAAATATGGTGCACTTAATTGGAGTGTCTACTTCAAAAGGGTATTTGTGGATTTTTAATTTTTATAGTCAATTGCGAGAAAAGTGGCGCAACCAAACACATGTTGAAAATCGACAAGGTTTCCCCATTGATTGAATTCAAATAAATATTATAATTAGTGTATAGATCCGTTGGTTACAAATTTATAGTCATCGCAATAGTATATTGTGTGTAGATTGTCGTAACATATTTTTTTTTTGCAAAACACAAGCTTAACAATTATTTTAGTGGTGCAACCAAACATGTCTATTTTTTAGTCCTTTCATTTTATAAGGACACAATGTCAAACATTTTCCGAAACGTCATATCAAATCTCAATAAACAAAATTGAGAAAATTATGAATAGAAAGCTAACATAATTCTCTAAAAGTTTTGTTTTTACTTGAAAGTGAAATTCTAAACGAAAATATCACTTTCGTTTGCCCAAAGTTGAAAAACATGAAAAAAAATAAATTATTTTCTCATAAGACCCCCCAAAATAGACACCCATCTTCATGGATTCACCATGATCTGTTCTACAAAAATTTGTTGCAATCCTTTCCTAAATCAAATCACTCCCCGATATTTCCTCATTTTGGATGATGGGGGATTTTGTAATGCCTCCCTTCCAATAGGTATCTTCCCATTGAATTCAATCCAACTTGATCTAGGAAAGAGTTCTAAATTTTTGGTAGTACGTTGGGTATTGTAGTCATCAATGGAAAGTTCCCCCATTATTGGGTAGTGGAATTTCATCATTTTCTTCTACTGTATGTATTCTCAGGTGTTTGACTTCAAGAACATCTATTCACAAATGAAGAAGATTTAGAGTTGTAGTCAGCAATAGAGTTGTGTGGTTGGAATTCAATTCCTAGGGATGAGTACGTAGTAGGTGTTTGGGAGGATGTTCAGGTCATCCTTTTGAGATGCCTAATGTTATTTAGTTAATGTACTAGATCATATGCATGCTTGGCTAGATAATACCTAGGGCCTCAAGGGTTAGTCATGTTGAAGGCATTAAGCTTGATGCCAAAATTCAAGTAGATGAGCATATTTGTACTTGTATTTCCCCATAATTATGATGTAGACTTTTAATTTTTGTTGTAGTCACTTGGGTGGATATTATACTATTTCAACAGATGTTGACTTGAAGAAAGACTAGAGAATTAAGTAAAAAAATTCTATAAGTAGCATAATTAAGTTAACTTCGAGTCACGGTTCCTTGACTCGTGATCTTAAAATTAATAATAATAGGTGATAATAATGATTATAAGAATAATGGTAATAAATAATATATGTGGTAACATAATAGTGAAATAACAAATTGAGGAATTTATTATAAAAGCAGAAGTAAAAAGGAGAGAAACTACTATAAATCAATAGAAAGGAAAAGCTAACTAAAAGTGGCATGATTAAAAATAATGGTAATTATTTGATGACAAGTGGAGTCTATGCATGGTATTTTTGCATATATGGATATCAATAATAACTATTTAATTTCATATATGGATATCAAGAATAACTATTTAATTTAGGTTGAAGAGTTGGTGAATATATCTTTTTTGATTTGGAGCAAACAATGTTCTTAAGAGTTCTTGGAGCGTGGGCTTGTAAAGAAAAAGGAACAAAAAGATAGCATTGGTTTATTACTTCAGGGCTTGGGGGGGATTAGTTGGTTTGGATTAGGATATTGTTGTGGAGGAGAGTCATCCCCCACATGTTGTTGTTCATTTGGTTGCAATTAATGGGAGCAAGAGGCTAGATCTTAGCAGTTCCATCTTCTCCTCAAATTTGTAAGAGAGTTTATTGCAAATATTATACCTATGGCCCTCAAACCACATTGTGCTTATGTTAATTTATGCAAACATGAAGTGTAACATCCCCATCCATTGTTCTTACCAATAAAGAGGGACATGAAAGGATTATGGGATTCTAAATTTCATCCAATGGTCATATTACAAATTTATAACCATTTAAAATGCATGTGAATATGCATAAATAAAAACACAATAGAAATAAATTTATCCACACACAAAACACATCCATTTACAACCATAATTATCACAATCATAATAATTAAATAATTTCACATCAATACAAAGAGAATTCTTATATCAAACAATGAAGATCCAAGCAACTGGTTTAGTAAGAGAAATTTTCTACCCAATTATAGGCACTCTGTCTAGCATGAGGCAACCCCCAACCTAGGCTATGACACACCAGTGAGAAGGACACACCTACAATATTATCTCCCTCACCCCGTGACCCATTCTACTCTCTATGCTTAACTAGATGCTCATGCATAGTTATACAGGAATCTCACTTGGCCATCACAGTCTTGGCTCCAATAATACCTACCCCACAAAACACCCTTCTAGGCTCAATAATCCCCTTCACCTATCCACGACTCTCTCAGGTGATCCATCTTGTTAGGTGTTTACCATTGTTTGCATAGAAGGAGTCCAAACCAATGTATTTTTTAGGGGAAAAATTTAGCCATGATTTTTTCAATCCAAAATCATTTTCTAGAATACTATACTTAGGTATACTATTTGAATCCTTAAAAAATAACCTAGTCCAACCTGCTATATGCTATTGGAGAACCACCTATATCCTTAATTTTTTTATTCTCAAGCATGCAAAAGTAGTATAAATCAAAGGATTAAGGTATGTATCTTGCCCAAACTCAATGCTCACCTACAACCATCTCTTTTCCCTTCAAATTTACATCTCTGGTTCCAAATTTGAATTTTTGGGGTAATACACAGTCTGGAAATTGGTAATGGTCTGAAAAACATCAAGGAGAGCTCTGCATAGTGCAAAAATCATATTGATAATAGAAAATGAGTTGTTGACTCTAAAGGATAGGAGGGAATTGTGAAAATACAACCAACATAACTTATAACCATAGAAGAAAAGGACCCTTACAAATGTCATAGAAGGATATTCATCCCATGATTCCATAACTACATGAGAGGAATTTCCCCACCAAACTCACACATGTATTTAATAATTGGATTTAATAGTAAAAATGAAGTTGAAACTTGGAATTAAAGTATTGAATATCCCATAGTCCCCCTTTTCTCTTCCCCTGTAGTGGAATCATAGCCCCTCTTTCTCTTTACACAACCATCTTGGACCATTTTATTATTGTTGCAACATAATAGTTACATAAATTTTGAGTTAGCATGACAAGCCAACCATATGATCCAATTAGAAATATTTACATCATACATGCCTATTCATTCACTCGTCGGACCTTGGATTTGAGATTCGAACTAGGAATCCATACTAGTATATTTACATAATTTACATAATTTTGATTCAATACATTCCAACCCAAAACTAGGGGTATTAAATGAAGTAGATACTTTTATTTTTGGTGTGTTCATTTTAATGTCAAGTTGATGATTTGTTTAATATATTGTCTAACTTTTGAGGCCTTGACTCCAACAATGCCTAGTTTCTACTTTATTTCCATAGAACCAAAGGAAAATATTTAAAAATAGTAAGAGAAAGGGAGTTTTCCTTATCCAATTGCAAAGACCTTAAGGTGCAATAAAATTTTGTAGGATTTGGTCTTATAATTTTTGTAATGACACAATCCCTCTAGACATGTTTACCATATTGCACAAAATGAGTAAGCTTTGATTTTTCCTTAAATGAGGCTCAAATATATAAGGGTAATTTACAACATAGTTAGATTTGTTTGACCTTGCATAATGAACATTATTTGGACTTCAAGTTATTAAGAAATGGAAAAGACAAAGGAAAATTGACATAAAATTATTTAAGCCATATTCAAAATTTGAAATCATCTAATGATATGAATTTATAGTATATCAATCTAACCACCTCTAGATTTATATATGACAAATAACTCATCAGCATATAAGGATGACACTTCACCAATAGATAAGGATTATAACTCATAAGAAGGTGATCCTTAACATTTTTATTTTCTAGGGGATCATACTCTAACACCACCCCCCCTACTTAATCGCAATTTGGAATAGTTATACCAATAAGGGAACACTAACTAGTGCATAAATTGGTATCATCTTCAATATTAAACTTGCAAACTAAGTTTCAATGAAGAATATGCCTAATAAATTGTCAAATTTGGATGTTGAATGGTTAATTTAAAATGAACTTTGAATGAGAGTATAAATGTTGGAAGTGAAGAGTTTCCATGTTTGAGCATCCCTTGATTACTTTACAATTTGATCATTTGTCGAGGGATTTGGATAGAATAAATCGATGTCTTCTATTAAATAGGATCATTGAAGTGATCTTTATGTTTAAGGACGAATAGGTGTTGAATAATATACCAATTAATAGTTGATTTGATTGTAGATATCCCGTGGAAGAGAGTAGTTTCCATGTTGGAATTCCCAAATATTGATTGAATTTTACTTGATATCAATTCAACACTTGAATCCTTACTATCATTGTTTTTATTACCCCATGTCAAGTGCAAGGTGAGAAAAATGTGAAAGGGATCCAAGGTTGATCTTTGGATTCTTCTGTACTGGTTGAATTTGATGCCATGTATATGGTGGTTTTGGTTGACTATTAACCTTTTCACTCAATCAATGTACACTCCTCATTTAAGTGAAAGAGAGTCCAATTTTGTTTTTTTAATGTAATTTCCCATCTAAGGTGCAAGATAATGTTCTTCTCCTTTCATTATTGTACTTCCTCCATTTAAGATACAAGGGAGTACTAATTCATAATGGAACATTGTGATGCCTAAAATCATAAGCAAGAATAACTGGTGGAAATTTGATTTTTTTTTAATTTCACCGTTCAAATGTGTCTTTACCTATGTATAAACTCAATGGCAAGGCTTACACAACTTCTTGACCTGTTGATTCCATCGTCAAGAACTTATTGATCCATAGTGAAGTATTTGTTTCTAAACCTTCTTCTTTCGAAATTTGTATGAAATATTATTTGTCTTCCCACACTTAAGACAAGGATGGATATCAAAGCACTCTATATTTAAATGGAAAACTCTATGACAATGTTGTAATTAATTAAGAATTTCTTGCTCAATTTTTTGAATATTTGAGTCTTTCCTATTCAAATTTTCAACAATAAATCCTACACTGCGTAAGTGATTTGATCTAGAGTAGTCAGGAATATGAAAGGTAAATTCCTTGTCCTATCCAGGCCACGTTTTGCAATTGATGTCATAGATTTCTTCCCAACGTCTTATGATAGGCTTGGAAATATCATTATGTACCTGATTATTTCTTTCATTAATATTTTCTTGAAATTTAAATTCATTGTTATCGATAACACTTTGTGTTTTTTCTTGTGACTCATCTTTGAAAATCATCTTCATCAATTCATTGTCTATGATTGATTATTTCTCATGACCAATTAAGGAATCATCAATCAAAGTATAGGTATCACCCAATTTTACTAGGTCATTTGTATCATAGGTAATGTTAACCTTTTGCATTAGATCATTTGTGTCACAAGTTGTATCAACCATTTCAATTACGTCACTTGTGCCACAAGTTGCTTCAATCATTTATCTATCTTTATTAATTAATTGTATATGAATAAATTCAATCAATTGAGCCTATAGATCAAGTTTCTTTTGAACATATATCACTTGATTTTCCAAATCATCCAAGGATTCTTACACTTATTTAATTTCTTGATCAGTAGCATTATGTAATCACTTTCCCCCTTTACCTATTGTACATTTTCAATGGTCACGCTCATTTGTACTCTCTTGCTTGATTTTATGTCAACTTTAAGGTGTAACGTACTACTAATCATGCACCCCAAAGTTTGATTTTACAATTATTGACACTTTGATTGACAATGATATCCTTATTCCAATTTCAAACGGGTATTTATGACAATTTATAAAATTGAGTTTTTGAAATGAAAAAAAACATCTTATTGATTTGAAAGTGTTTCATCATAACTTACTCTTTTGTACAAGCCAATAACTTATCCTTCTTCAATTTTATAATTCAATGATTCACTTCAATGACTTATCCTTCTTCTTGATGCATAGAAGTATTTTTTATTAATGGAATTTACAATTTTCCACTTATTGTGCTTGACTTTTCTTACCAAATTATAAATTAGTGGAAAATACTAAACACAAAATACCATCATCAAGCATCCAAGAAATATGCTCAATCACCCACATACAAATCACACACATACAAGTGATCCTTAAACCCTATTATTCCATTTTAGTACAGGTCTAGGAACAAGGAGAAAACAATCTTTATATTATTTATTTCCATCCTCAAATCTCAGTGTCCTTTTACTCCCCCCAAAAAAATGAAAAATGGGCAATCTTTCACAAAAACTAACACAAGATCCACTAATGTGATGGATGGACTAGGTTTCAGATTTTTTCTAAACATTTAATGATATTACTCCATATCATGTTAATAACAAGACTAAAATAGCAAAACACCCCTTTTTCGTATTACTTTCATACACATTCTAATGTGTCCAAAAGTTAGGGCATATCGGAAGTGGGGTTTCTTACTTTCCTAAACATATAGCAGCATAGAATTTATTCCAATATTTTTATGTGATTTCAAATCATGCTTTTACAAACTCTTACCACTACATGTCAATAGATTGAGATTGACATGTTTTGGAAGGATAAAAACCATGTTGTGCATAAATGGAAATCACTTTGAAAAAACTATTTAATAGTCACTAACTACTATCATATTGTTGACAATAATGACTTGAAGTAAAAAATCAATAAGAGTTACTATGGTGTTGAGAAAGCTCAAAACATGTACTAACCAGTGATACAATGTGTCATCCATAATCAACACAGAACATAATAAGTAAATACCTTTGTGTAGCAACTTAATATTTAGGGTAGTAAGCCACCATAGACATAGATCTTTGCAATATAACAAATGAGAAAAATACAATCAAGCATCTCAAGTTTTTCTTCTCATAGGAGAGAATAAATACAAATAATATAAGAGGTGAGATCACCAAGATGATGGGAGAAATACTCCCACTAAAAATAATCATCATCCTACCAGGTGATAGGGTATTAAAGATGCCAAGTATAATCATGTTATAGAACTTCAATACAATATGTCCATGAACAATATCCCAATTATTGTGATGTTTTATTTTTGTGCCATGTGTTATTTTGCTTTCCATGGTATTCAAGTCTTCCTACTTTAATTTGTAGCCTAGGGATGGTATAGATATATCTGCATCTAATGTTATATTCTCTTTAAAGGGTGAAAATTGGAAAGTGTGTCATGGAGCACTAGTTTTAATGTTTTTTTTTGTAAGATATCAACCATGGAGTTTCGAACAAATGACTTTATGTAAGGAGTGATTTAACAATACACCCATTCATCATCTATTCTATGCCCTGTGGGGACCAATTATATTATTAAATGTGCATAATTGTTCCAATTAATGAAGTTTTTAAACCACTATCCTAACCCTAGAAAAATAAAAGAAAATTGAGTGAACCTAAAAGAGGGCATTCAAAATGACAAAAAATATTGTGTAGCATGTAAAACTTAAAAAAAATTGCATGTTCTCTTCTCTATTATGGATTGTCAAATAGATTTATTTAAATGAGAGAGGTGTGTTGGATTCCAGGTTCTTCATATGTAGCAAACACAAATTATTCTCTTTATATTGTAGAAATAATAGATCAATGCTATTAGCAATGATTCTAAGAAGAAGCACAGGAAATAGATATCGCTACTAAGAATTCTCACAAGCATACACAGGAAAAATAGAGAGAAGAAAAGAGACTAAATCACATGAAAGAATAGATGAATATTGGTGTGTATCCTTCTATTGAATAATGACGAATAATAGTGTACATAAATAGTACATCCCTCATAGGAAAATCTAATTGTATGGAGACAACTCATAAAGCTCAAAAAGGTTGACTTACCAAAATATAGCAAACCCCCATAGGTGGATAAAGCACTTCCCAAATCTATCAAGGACCTCAATAATTGGAAAAATAATGAGTGATTTGTCAAGGAGATGGAAAAAACATGCTAATCCTAGAAAATGGAGGAAAATTCATGAAGGATGGGTTGGCAACAAAAGCACCCAATTTCCTAGTTTGACTAGCTTTACCTTATCCACGGAAAAGAAGAATGTGATGTAAAGTGTTGTATACTAATTCTGGAGGGTGAAAGGTGGTCAAGATCAACCCATAATTATAAATAAATCATTCCTAGGATATAGATGGCATGTATTGACTTTAAGGTGCAAGTGGATGTCAACTAATTAAGCTAGTGGGTGAATAATTAATCAAATTATGATTAATTATTTTATCCTAAGTTATGAGTGGGTTTAATATATTCCAACACCCCCTATAAGTCTGAATTTATGATGGTATGACAAAAAATATGGATGCATATGGATGCATATAGGGCCCATCAACAAGGCTATGGTCACCCTTAAAAAATTATTATGTCCAGAAAAGTGAGGAAAGAGGCAAAACCACATGGGGAAAATCCTCCCTCAAGATAGGGAAAGGAACAAAATTTGAACTATGTCTTCAACATATCTTCATCTTCACTTTAATGAGCTGGCTTAATTACTTCTGGATGAAGGACTTGCTGAAGAAATCATGAACTCCATGATCATGCGTTGGAGTGTAGAACCTACAAGAAGGAAGAGGAGAGACTCCTTGTATCTCATCATTTGATGAAGTAGGAGCATTATATGAATGCTTCTTTCTGATGTCAAACACTGATTTGCAAACATAATCTGAAATTGAAAATAGATCTATGCATACTCATTTCCAAAGAGCACAAAAATTAAGACAATTTATTTCACACCCAATTCCCTGAATAGCTGCAAAATTGTGATGTGAATCACATGTCAATATTCCAATCTGATGTAGCACCTATATAGATCTGATATGAGGCAGAAAAAACTCTGATATATCATAAATATTAGCATATGGAACAGCAAAGACAAATGCTTTAGTGGCTTCATGAGGATATAGGGCTAGACTAGGAAAATTATGAGCAATTGGGGAAAACTGATAGGTGTAAAAATCTGAATGATGGATGGGCATAAGATCTGAATCATAAGTGTTTAGAACATATCCAAACATATTTAATATCAGTCAAAATATGACTAATTTCATGGATAACTAGCCACTGAAATATAGGAAAGACTTCAAACCGTGTAAGATAAGTATCACTGCATAATAGACCAATGAGGAATCGGCTAGTGAACTAGGGATTTGTATAGTCTGAGGATTATTCAGAGGTATGGTAGATGGTATGGATGGTGGTATGATATGTGCATCAACCTACAAATATGCTTCTAAATCAAAATCCAAAGGATCACATATAAGCATATCAATAGACTCGTGGGAATACAATGGTAATGAATCCTCTGTATGAAAGGAGGAAAGAATGAGATGTTCACAATATTTAAGAAGGCTCTGAGTATTGATTCCAAGAACAAAGGATGATATTCTGAAGCACATGAGATCAAGTAAGGTAAGTGGTGTGACACAAATAAGGATTAATTTGGCTTAGCTAACATCCTAGAAATCACTGGGTTGCGCACCATCAATGAGAGAGGTGTGCACAAGGTGTGAAGGATATGGCACATAGATCTCAGAATCTAAGATAGGAGATTAAGAGAACAATGAATGGGTTATATGATCATCATCAATATCAATAGAAGCTCCATATGTTACTTATTTTTCATAAATAGTATCACAAGAAGAAAAATCACCTTCAAGAGACACAGAAAAAGATGGCTCTTCAATATTTGCTTCTTCATTGAAGGAGGAAGCATTCGAATGAAAGAGGGTAGCAGCAACATGAAATGTATGAGAAAATTATTCGTCATGATCAACTTCATAAGAGAATTTAGAGGCCAAGAAATCTTGAGAGAGAGAACAAGAGGATATGCTAGGTTCACTCCATGCTTCATCTTCTATTTCCTGCAAACCAAAAGCTTTGTCCAAATTCTTCCAAAGCTCAAATGGATACTCAGTAGAATCTATGAGATGATGTATATTTGGAGACATTCCCAAGAACATGATTCCATAATCTCTATCACAATTATTTATCCAATCAATATTCTCTTCATAAGACTCAGGTTCGCTCAATGCACCAATGGAGACATCAAAGAGACATTGCCTCCTCAAGTAAGCACTCATCTTTGGCTTCCAATCAGCATAGTTGAAAGGAGATAGTAGAGGAACTTTTGAATCCATATTGAAGTTGTTGATATGCTCTAGGAGATACTCTCTAAAACCTTCAAAACAAATGAGGAGAAAATCTTGTAATCTAGACAAGCTCTTCTTCAAAGAGGGATAGGAGACTGGATGCGCTCCTCAACTCTGTAGAACTTGATCAACCTTGCTTCTTTGATGCCATGTAGAAGATGGAAAGTTTTTGATCCCTGTATCTATGATACCATGTAGAAATAATAGATCAATGTTATGAGCAATGATTCTAAGAAGAAG
The DNA here is from genome assembly GCA_001517045.1 of Pseudotsuga menziesii. NCBI lineage: Eukaryota > Viridiplantae > Streptophyta > Pinopsida > Pinales > Pinaceae > Pseudotsuga > Pseudotsuga menziesii. The sequence goes on along the minus strand of LPNX010019460.1, from coordinate 141,362 downwards.
CACAAGAAATAGATCTTGCTACTAAGAATTCTCACAAGCATACACAGGAAAAATAGAGAGAAGAAAAGAGACTGAATCACATGAAAGAAGAGATGAATATTGGTGTGTATCCTTCCATTGAATAATGATGAATAATAGTGTACATAAATAGTATATCTATCATATTAAAATCGAATTGTATGGAGACAACTCATAAAGCTCAAAAAGGCTGACTTACCAAAATATAGCAAACCCCCATAGGTGGCTAAAGCACTTCCCAAATCTATCAAGGACCTCACGAATTGGAAAAATCACGAGTGAGTTGTCAAGGATATGGAAAAAACATGATAGTCCTAGAAAATGGAGGAAAATTCATGAAGGATGGGTTGGAAAAAAAAGCACCAAATTTCCTAGTTTAACTAGCTTTACCTTATCCACATAAAAGCAGAAAAAGCATAATAAAGCAGAATCTGCTGTAAAGTGTTGTATACTAATTCTGTATGGTAAAAGATGGTTAAGGTCAACCCATAATTATAAATAAATCATTCCTAGGATATAGATGGCATGTATTGACTTTAAGGTGCAAGTGGATGCCAACTAATTAAGCTAGTGGGTGAATAATTAATCAAATAATAATTAATTATTTTATCCTAAGTTATGAGTGGGTTTAATATATTCCAACATCTATGTCATATATATAATTAATAATGTCCTAGACAAAACACCTTGGGAAATATAAACATAATTTGTCTAAATACTATCATTGCATTCATTTATGTAGTCCTATTTCAAAAATTATTTTCCTTAAGGTCTATATCATTTCAACCTCAACAAACTATGCAAGTTGATATTATTTTTAAACTATGATATTGAAGTAGTAGTTTATTTAATTCTTTTTTTCATGTGGTTCACAGCCTTAAGAATAGAGGTCAGAGCTCACTACCTCCACAGTAATAATTCTAGGGGGCTACCCGAATGGGCCTCGCCCTACCGACTCTAGTTTTTGGTACCTAACCCTAAAGGACCCAGAGAGTTGGATTCATGAGAATTAAACCTCCGAACACAATATAAAATGGCCTTTGGATTTTGAATCCAACCAAATAAGCTACCGCTCGGGCCTATTTTATTTGATTCTTGACTCTAACAATGGTCCATTACTAGTATGCAATACCAAAAGAATAGAAATATAGTTAGGGTATGGCTAATGCACCAAAAGCATGGTCTCATATTATGAGAAAGCTAGAAATGTCTTCTAGAAAAATATTCTTTAAATATCCTCCTCTATACTAAGGAAAGCAAATCGAAATCAAATAAAAGTAACCATATTGGAGCTAGTTATCTCTCCAATATACAATATGTGGGAAAATAGGAGCATTGTTTTGTACATGGTACAATTTTGAGTCCTATTCATGATATTGAATAGTAGCAAGAAACCATCAATGTGTTTATGCCTTAAAATCATATTTTCAAGCCACTTAATTAAACAATTTCTTTGTTTGACATTAGTATCCTAGTTATGTATTCCCATTTTTTCATGAAAAACAAGTTTGTATCCTAAGGTACCAAGGTATACCTTATGGCCAACCCTCATTTTGTGCTAGATGTATGTGATATATCTCCTTTAAGATGAAAACCTACCATTCAAAAATTAAAACGAGTCCTACAAATGTCATATTGATTCATTTCATGATTGACCACTTCATAAAATTGTATCTTAGAAAAATTCACTTCCTTTCCTTGAATGTCTATATATTAAATTTATGGTTGGTTTAAGATAGGATTTCAATTTAAACTACAGTTAAATGTCTCATCCTGTGATGAATATTTTAAAGTGGTAGTTAAAATAGGTTTTTTGGGGATTCAAGGCTTGAAATGTCAACAAATTCAAATTCCCTTCCACCTCGAAAGTATATTAGTGTTTTTGGACTTCAATCCAAGAGTCCCTCTCCTCAAAGTTGAATATTGGATTCTTCCCTAAGTCCTAATCCTAGACTAACATTATGTTTATATGGTATGTGTGATGACAATGATGTCAATAATGATGAAGATGAATATGATGATGACAATGATGATAATGATGACAATCAAGACAATTAATACAATGATGGCAATGATGATGATGACAATTGTGAGTTTTATTCCATATTCTAAATTTCATATTAAATTCATTCATATGTGTGTGTGTGTGTATACATATATCAAGGACTTATCTTCTTCATGACTTGTCTTGGGCCCTAGATATATCACTACGGAAGATCTTTAGTGCAATGCCTTAAGATAAGAATAACTATACTGGGTCCAAGTTAGCATTTCTGAGGTCACCACCCAAATATAGCCTATAACTATATTGACTCTAGGTCACCATCTCTAAGTTCACCACCCAGATATAGCACAATTATATTAAGTCTAGGTCACCATCTCTAACGTCACCATCAAGATATAGCCCTAATTAGGCTTTCCTCTTATCTATGGCGTATCTTTTGATAATCCTTTTCCTCCTACCAAATATAATAACCTTCCTTCAAATAAACAATAAATGAAAGGTTTCATAGTGAAAAGTAATGCCTCTTTATGTTTTTACATCATAAATATTCATTATTATATAACCACACAATAACCAGTTACTTTTAACTTTTTACATTTTATTCTTATGTTCAAGAACTCTTATTTGATTTATTACACAAGAAAATTGGTATGTGACAATGATGATGACAATTAATACAAAGTTGAAAATAATGATGACTATGAGGAGGAGGACGACGATGATGATGAAAATTTCGATTCCAATCCTCCACAACACAACCCTATGGTGGTCACCCCTATATCTAACTCCACTTAGCATGTTTGAATCCTCCTTGACATATTTCCACATGTGCATATCAAGTCTCCATTTCACTTTGTCAATATGAATCCATGGTTCTCATCTATCCAACCCATTATAGTGGGATTGAATTTCCCTTTATTATTCATATTCACCTATGCATATCAATGCTTCCTCCCTAACCCTTCATACCAAACATTATCAACAACCAATTCCAATTATTCCTACTTCTTAGGACCTTAAACCATCATAGTAGACTCTTATATCCCCCTAAATATGACTCAATTTGATTCCCACCATAGCATGATTCAGTTACACCCATAATCCCTATCGCTATTTCTCCACTCTTATTTTGAATATCCAACCACATTTAATTCTCATGCTTTAGTTATCTCCTCTTCAAACCATGTAACCCTATTGAGTGATTCCCTTCCCCCTTCTCCCATTTAGGTTGTCATTTTCATGTCTATGTTCCTTCATTTTATTCTTTAGTGGGAAATTTTTATAAAATGAGAATACACTAGCACCTTAAATCCCTTTCCCATAGTAGTTTCCTAGTCGATAAGACCCTTCAAATCAGTCTGTGGCCATTGATTTACATCAACTAGATCTAGTTATCCAGACAATCAACTAGATAAGGGAAATGAGATTGAAAATTGTTGATTGTACAACATCAAGATTCATTCTCCAAGACTTGTGTTGTATCAAGTTAGGGACTTGTGTGGTATCAAGTCAAGGAACTTTGTTGTATCAAGTCCTGTCTATGTCCTATTGTATTGAGGTGGGATGCCTGTACTATGATCTTGTGTTGTATCAATATTGGAGTCGTGTGTTGTATCAAGACTAGTCTTGTGTTGTATTATTTTGTTGTATCAAGTCAATGATTATCATAGATGGTACCCTATGAGAATAGATCTCCAATTACGGAGATGGACTTGTGTTGTATCAAGTCATGTGGCTATACTATGTGATATATTGATAGTCATGGTCACTAAGTGTTATAAGTCTCCTTTATGGCTTAGATACATGTAGAGTGAATTACTTTATAATATGACTATATGGCCTAGGGAAATATATATGATCTTCACTATGGAATAATTCTTATGATTATGATATGATAAGATGGATAAATAAATACACACATGGACCATGTAGTAATTAGTTAATGATAATGAGATAAAGCATAGAGAAAGAGAATGGATTCAAATTGCCTATATTTACCTTCATGTGAAATTGAATTGTAAATGATTTCATTAAAGACTTAGTTGAAAATAAAGAATGTATCAATTAAATAAAGAATCTCTCTGGGATCCATGCAAAGATAAAAATAGTAAATAATGTAATTGAATTTATAAAGCTTATGTGTTTCAGTTAATTCAAAAAAACTAATAGAGATCCATGGAAATGTTTTGCATTGATGACACTAAGAGTGAAGCACTGATGACACTTAATTTATCATGTTAAATAAGTGACCAACATGCAACAGTTAACTAATAAGATCCATGCAAAAGTTCATAACAGAAATTGTGCATGGATGACACTAATTGTGTAGCACCAAAGACATTCAGTTAGTCTCCTAATTTATGGTCATGCATCCGATTAAAGATCGAGTTTAGTTCAGTTTGTTCACAATCAGTTCACATTCAGTTTAGTAATTTTACCTTCGATTCAATAAAGTTCACATTCAATTCAATTCAATTCACTTTCAGTTAAAGATTAAAAGACTCAGTTCAAGTTAGTCAACATTTAGTTAAAAACTAATAAAAAAAGGAAGGGCGCATATCTTTGTGCATGGAGAAGAATCCAAAGCTTTGACATGAGAAAAGTGTTGCTAGGGTGCTAATTTTTGCATGGAGACTCACCAGTGCACTAGAATCATGCAATGACTGCCTAGGGTTTGCATGGAGGGTGTTTTGGCTTGTTAATAATATGTTGGGAATATGGCAAGTTCAATATAGTTGTTTTTGCAAGGTTGCATTGGATCTATCTTCTCTATTGCTGAGGTGATATCTCTTGTCATGGAATTTGCTTATGTGGTGTAAACCATTCTCTACAAATCTATCTATCATACTCAAAGAAATGTTGGGTTTTTCATCCTCCGTGTTTGGAGAGTTTTCCAAGGGTATATCTTGTCTCTTATGGATGATTGATTTATGTGGCTGATTTATTTATGAGATTCATATGTGGTTGATATAAATATTCATATGTGGTTGATTTATGAGATTCACATGTGCTGAAATTATTTGATAAAAATTTTAAAGTTCAAGGATCTCCACTTTTGCTCAAACATTCAAAAAATGTCAATTTCAATTAATTTTTCCAATGTTATCAAGTGTAAATTTAAAAAATCAAGTATAATTAGCATAACATGTGTTGGTCAATGAGCATGATAATCTACAATATGACTAATATTAATAGGAGATAAACCATGCTAGACAAATTGAAAAATAAAAAATACTAATGCCATGGTTATAAACATATATACTTAATAAGAAACGTAGGATTCCATCGAAAAAACATTCTAAAGACATGGAATTATATCTTATTGATGAGAGTTCCCAACAAGTTGAGCTAGCAAAAGCTCATGCATTATCCTAGATAACTCAACAAAGCTGAAAGCATTTTAACCTACTGCTGGGGGCTAGGGTTTTCAAAGAGTTGCGAAATCATGGAGCACTAGGGTTTTCGGAGTTGCGAACCATGGAGGCAGTGACAGCAGCAATGCTACTGCCTATCGACTTTTCACCTGCTCTTTCCCACAACAATTAACATTTCCCCTACTGATGGAACCACCTCCGCTCCTTTACAGTTTTGTGGTCTCTTTTTGGTCTTCTGGCTAGCCCTTTCTTTACGGCTGTAATTTTAGGAACCTGTCATCTTTTTACGTTGTATTTTCGGCATCTACATGGGCGAGATTTCAGGGCCACATTTTTTCTCATGATTATTGTCATCATTCTTGTCTATGGTGATACTGACACTTGAATTTCCTTTGGTTTCTTGATATCACGGCTACGGTCGGCACTGACTACGGGACTCTCATCGAACTGGGTTTTAAGGTACTGTGCTCCTGATCGTCCTCTTGTTGGTTTTTTTATTGTTTTTTGGGTTTCTGGGATACTACTTATTTTAAACCTTCTATGTATCTGATGGAATTGCCCATCACATGGAGTCAACCCTGCTCCTGAGGGCTAGTACCAACCATGCAAAAAAGTGGGAATCCCCCTCCTTCACGGTTTTGACCCTCGGTTTCTCATCCCTGTGGTTCTGGATTTACTCCTTGGCCTTGTAACCTGGGTTAGCCTTGCTTGTGGTACTATTGTGCCTTGTATCTGACTATCTATGCCTCGGGTCTTCTTCATCGTTAAGGTTGTTTAGGGTTCACTATAAATCTTACCTTTTTTATCCGTTTCTGCCAACCGGATCGTGGTTTAGGGTTTTCCTCCTTTATAGCCTCTCATGAACCCTGTCTGCCCAGTGGTCCTCCTAGGGGTCATCACCGACCTTCTCTCTATGACTCCTCTCAGCGTCAAGCCAAACTCATGAAAGCACTGGATTATAAGTGCCGCTATGTTCTAGGGAGGGATGTTATGACGGAAAGAGTTTCAGAGCTGTGTCATAGAGCTTTGATTGCCCATCTCAAATACTATAGCATGAATACAGAAGAATGGGTGGCTTGGGATACCACTCATTGGAAACCTATATTGAACTACGTGCCGACCATCAGCCTCTTAGCGAACAAATGGATTTTTTTGTCTTCATTGAGGATGTGGATGCCTCGTGCATCCTTAACTCCCTATGGACTATTGATAATGGATCTCTTGTCCTCAGTCGATGGCATACCAATTTTGATCCACTCAAGGAAAGAGTGGTCAAACGAAATATATGGGTTCTGATGTCTGCCTTACCCTTCCCCTTATGGAATAGGGACTTCATGATTGGTGTAGCTAACTCCATGGGGAGATTAGTGGATCTAGAGAAATATTTCCACCAAATATTTGATAAGAGAATTTCCAAGGTAATGGTTGAGCTGGACGTCTCAAAAGGACTCCTCCCGGACATTGAAATTGTTGGGGACAATACAATCTTCATTCAAAGACTGGATTATCTGAACATCCCCTTCAGGTGCAATTACTGTCACGAAACGGGTCATTTAAAAGCTAAATGCACCTCTTTGTGACATGGTCTTTCCCTTCACCATGGATACTCTTAGTTTGTACCCTCTTCGAGTCTTCCCTCTGAGCCTTCTCCTCTCATAGCTTTGTCAGACTCTCCTTTACCTGTGGGTCCTTATGATTCTTCCTCATCGACCTCCGTTGGGGATCTTACTAAGGGTCAACTTCAGTATATTCAGGACATTGAGAACATAGCCATGGCTGCTGCATTGGTGACTCCAACTATACAACATAACTCTCCTGATACTACCTGCCCTGAGCCTCCTGCTCTGACTCCTCTCATTAATACCTCTCTGGCCCATCCCCCTTCTTTTACCTTGGAGGACTTTCCAACTCTTCAGAGAAACACTTCTCTTGTTATTCCCAAGTCTTCTCACAGCTCCATTTTCTCTCTATCCTTTATGGATCCATCACTTCTCAGGACCTTCAATATATTTTCAGACAAATATCCTATCTCACCCTCCACGATCCCCTTGGATTCTATAAGGTTTGAGAATGTTACGATCAGAAATTATAGGAAAACAAAATCTTCAGATGTTTTTGGTTCTATAGAACACTATACACCACTCTCTGCTAGGGTCAAAGAAGCAGCCACAACGTGGAACCCTCCACAGGCACTTAGAGCATTGCCACCTGACTCACAGGTTGACCCATGAGGATCATATCCATGAACATCTATGGTTTTGGGGTGCTTCGCAAACAAAAATCCCTGAGAACACTCTTCTCTTCTCTAAAACCTAACATGATTTTGATCCAAGAAACCATGTGCGATCACTTCTCTGCACTTCATCACTTATCTAAACTAAATCCTGGATGGGAGTTTTGTGCACTTAAATCTCATGGTCTCTCGATTGGACTACTCACTAGGTGGATTCCTCACCTTACTCGCTGCAAATATTTCCAGTCTTTTGCTGGTATCTTACTCAAAGCAAGATTTAAGGGTATTGACTCTGTCTTTTCCATTTTGAACTACTATGGACCCTACACTAACAGAGTCTCCTTCTGGGATAATGTCCTAGATGGGGGCATCTTTGACTATCCCAACCTTATAATACTTGGGGATTTAAACTTTACTCTTTCTGACTCTGATATCTGGGGCATCAATGCTCATATGGACCACATGGCTCACTACTTTAATCACCTATTGAACTCTTCTAACATGGTGGATTTGGCTCCCCACCATCCTAACTCTACTTGGAGGAATGGGAGGTCTGGTTCAGAGTGTGTTAGCAAGAGACTAGATAGGTTCATGGCATCTCTTCAACTTATTCCTTCCCTTAATTATTACAGTTCCTAGATACATCCCTCTGAGATCTCTTATCATTACCCCATATGTCTTGAGTGGTGTTTGGCTCCTACCTGTTATAACTACCCCTTTAAGTTCAATAGGGCATGGCTTATGGAACAAGAGTTTTATGATCTTGTAGACTCTTCATGGAATTCCTGGAAGCGTTGTTCACTTAACCCTATGGCCATACTTACCTTTAAACTAAAGAGACTCAAGGGTAGTGTCAAGGATTGGGAAAAAAAGATGAAACTGACTAAAGAAAAAGAGGCTATTGATATAGAATTATCCATACATGTTCTCCTTACTACTCGTATCTCTGGCATTCTGTCTAATTATGAGGCCTCTCAACTCTCTCAGCTTAAGGTATGTAAGAGAACTCTACTATCTCACCGGATTCTCACCTGGAAGCTCAAGAGTAGAGTGGATTGGTTAAGCGAGGGGGATGCTAACACCAAATTTTCCCATAATTACACCTCAGCCAGAAGAAATTCTAAGAAAATTTGGGGCCTATTGAACCAACAAGGTGAATTGATTGAAGATGAATCACAACTTAAGCTTATGGGGGGCACACATTTCTCTTATCTCTTCACTGATGATGGGGCTACCAATATTGAGGACCAACTCAAATTTATCATACTTTTTCCTTCCTTTGTTCTTGATGAAGAAAAAGAATCCTTTTTAGCTGACCCTACTCTATCTGATATTGAAGGTGTACTTAAAGGTTTCAAAAAAGATAAAAGCCCCATCCCGAATGGCTGGCTGGTTGAATTTTACCTCCATTTCTTCGACCTGGTGGGTCTAGACATTCTGAGGGAGGTTACTCAATCCATGTCTGAAGGTAGGGTGTCAAGTGCACTCAATTCCACTTTCATCACTCTTATACCCAGGTGTGATAAACCTACCTCATTTTCCAACTTTAGACCCATCTCTCTATGTAACCTAGCATATAAGATCATTTCAAAGATGGCAGCTATCAGATTAAAACCTATCCTAGACAGAGCTATCTCCCGGAATCCGTTTGGGTTCCTCCATAACAGGAATATCATTGAGCCTATTGGCATTGCTCAGGAAGTAATGCACTCTATTAAAGTGGAAAAGAAAAAAGTAATGATCCTCAAATTGGATCTGGTCAAGCCCTTTGATAGGTTGAACTGGACTTTTCTTAGATTGGTGTTGCTTCAGATTGTTATGCCACTGACTGGTGTGAATTGGATTATGGGCTGTGTGGAATCTTCAAATTTTGATTTCCTTGTAAATGGTATGCCAACAAAGTTCTTCCCAGTATCTAGGGGCATCAGACAGGGATTCCCACTATCCCCACTTCTCTTCATCCTGATTATAGAAAGCCTGAGTGTTCTGATTTCTGATGTTGTTCAGAGAGGACTTATCTCTAGTGTCAAGTTATCCTATTCACTAATTCTCACACATCTTTTATTTTTAGATGATGTCATTTTGTTTGTCCTTGGTACTCTTGAGGAATGGCAGTAGTATAAAGATCTATTATACCTCTTTTGATCAGCTACTAGCATGAAAATTGGTGATGAGAAATCCTCATTTTTGTATAATGAGATTGATGAACCTACCAGAACTAATATCTCTGCCTTGCTACCCTACAAAATGGAACCACTCTCGATGGGATTCAAGTACCTAGGGTTCTATATCAAACCCCTGGGTTAATGTGTTAATGACTAACACTAGCTTATTAAAAAAATTGAGAAAAGATTAAGCAACTGGACATATAAGCTTCTATCTCTTGGGGGCATGCCAGTTCTAGTTAAATCAATCCTGTTAGGACTGGCGGTCTATTGGCTAACCTTGGCTCAGATGCCCAGATCTATTCAAAACTACATCAGAAATTCTATATTCAACTTCCGCTGCGGCATCTATAATGGTAAACATAGATATTATTTGGTGGATTGGCATAAGCTCTCTAGACCCTACTCTTTTGGAGGATGGAACATTAAAAATTTGGACTGGTTTAGTCTAGAACTCGGATTAAAGAGTCTTTGGTTGGTTGGTACTGAATGGTGAGAGCTATTGATCTTTAATTGTCAAACATAAATACCCAAGGATAGGTCTGTTTTCGAGTGGTTGTGACTACAGGCATTTAATATCCAAGGCACTTCTTATATTTGGAATGGCTTCTTCAGAGCACTATCATGGATAACCAGGTGCTTAGGATGGAAGGTTGGAAATGGTCATAGCATAAGGATTGGTGTAGATCCAATAGTTGGTTTACCTACAGATTTTCTGTTCCCGAAGGACCTAAGAATCTACCTTGAAGATTATGGTATCACCACTCTGGCAGATGCACACATTTGGGACCTGGATACCTATACTCATCAATACTGGTTTACTGCTGATCATTTGGATTTGGCGAGTGACTGGAAGCCGACCTGGAATTCATATACTAAAGGGATTTCTCATGCAAGTATACGACTTAGACATGAGCCGAACTCATTGGCTTGGTTGTATAATAAAAAAATCGGGGAAAGTCACAGCACGACTGGCCTATGAATTTATTGCTTCATGTATACTTACCATGTCCGCGGACATAAATCTGGCTCAGATCTAGAATTTTAACTTGCCATTGAAGATCATATGTTTTATCTGGTTGTGCTTAAACAATTCAATCAATACCTGGGATAATTTACTTAGGAAGGGTTGGGTTGGCCCCAACTGTTGCAGTCTCTGCTTCTCTAGTGTTGAATCTATTGATCATCTTTTTTTGGATTGTAGGTATACAAAGAATATTATTTCAGGTCTCAGTGTTGCTCTTAATTGCACTATTCTATGGAATGAACCCACCTTTATACAAAATTGGGTTAAATGGATTGGGACAAAGAGGAAATATTTATATCTTCCTGCATTATTGTCTTGGCAGCTATGGATTCCTAGAAATAATTATATCTTTTATAATTATTGTACTGACCCAAAACACGTCATTGCCAGTATCTGAGAACGACTGAAAGCACATCAAGTGCCTATACATCAGAAGACCAGTAGAAGATTATCAGCACCAGCACCATCATAAGACTTTCCTGCTGGTTTTTTTGACGGAGCGACAACCAATGGGATTGGTGGAATTGGTGTACACATTCTTATTAGTGAGGAACACTTTAGTATTAAAATGGGTTGTGGCAAGAGTACCAATACTAGATCCGAATTACTAGCACTCTGGGTATTGTTGGTATTTTCATACTATATCGAGCTGCCTTATATAGATATCAGGAGAGACTCACCAACCATCATCAATGGGTTCAATAGGAAGGCTACACTATCCACACTTGATCTTGATGGATGGTGCCATATTATTAGAGACCTCCAATCTTCCTTTATCTGCCTCCATTCTACTCGTGTACAGAGAATTTAATGTCAAGGCAGATAGCTTATCTAAGGAGGCTCTTCTATTAGCTTCAGGTAGTCTCCATTTCATGGAATTCACTGAGGGTGAATGCATTGGGATAAGTACACTACATCTCTTTTGACTTTTGTCTTTCTCTCACTAGCACTGTTTTTTGGGCTTGAGTTTGATAGCTCACCTCTTGGTGGCTATATAGTGGTTTTGACCACTCTATTTCTGAGAAGGACTACCTGGAAGAGCCTCTCTAGATCAATTACCTTGCCTTGCCTTATTCCTCTACTGTTGGGGGTATGGGAGTTGGTATCATTGTGATGACATTGATGTTTTGTACTTACTCCATTGTTGGCAGGTTTTCACTATCTGTCCTATCTTTCTCTTGGGAAATGAGACTGTCTTCTCCTTTGTGGCTTGATGCCTATATTTTGTATATGCTCCCATGTGCAAGCCTATATTTTGTATATGCTCCCTTGTGCAACAAACATGTTACCTTTGATTCTATGAATAACAAAGAACCGTTATTTTTCTCCTAGGAAAAAAAGATAACTCAACAAAAATTTGAGTGCATGACACATAGTTAGACACAAAGCTTTGTTAAATTCAGGCCCATTAATAAGGCTTATAGTAGTAACTAGAAGTAGGTAATGAATATGTCCACGATTCCTAAGAAATATGCATACACGTGTTATAGAGATATCCCCACGGATCTATCATGTCCTCAATGCATATTTATCTACTTTTCAGTACAACAAATTTTCCCTGGTGGGAAACATGTATATTTTGGAACGTTTACCCATGATACTTGAGAAGAATAAGGTTTCCTCACATGTTTCCCTACAGGAGTTAGATGCACTAATGTAATTAATGAGCGCTTGACTTGAAAACAAAACATCATCTACTTTAGAAAAATAGTACTTAGAACACAATAGTAAAATAAATGTTTGGCACATTTCATCAAAAGTGGCATATGTTGGCTCTTCATTGACCCCACGTGTGACCAATGACCTACTTGGTTATAATCATTTTGTATATAGTAGTTGGAAACACTATTGTTTAACTTTAGAACTAACATAATGTTATTGACTCTTTAACAACCATATTATTCTCAAGTATAAGCTTTAAGATGAGATGCTTGACGCTGCCTTATTGTTCAAGTAGCACAAGGTTATTTCACATCACATTGAGTGCATTCTTTGGAACACCTCCTCCCTCTTCTTAACATTATTTTGGTAATTGATTAAGTTGGTTGTGTGTTGAATGATAGTTTTTTTTTAAATTATTAATGGTGTTTGATATTTTTTTAGCAACAAAGTTATACAATCTTTATCAACTCTTTAGATTTTTTCCCAATTTTTCTTTTGTGTGTTTTTGCTACATGAAACTAATTGTCATTGACAATGTATCAGGAGTGAATAATTATCAGAATCAATCTCGTGAATAATTATCAAAATCCATGTCGTTAATTAGATATTTATTGGACTACTTTAGTACCCTACACTCATATGTGCCTATATTTTTAGAGTTTGAGTGAGATGTATATAGCTTCTATCGTATTTTGCATTACAATTATTTAATGACTAATCATTTTCTAAAATACAATCAATTTTTATTCTTATTGTGCAAATGTTTTTACTTTGTCCTTAGCTATAGTTTATCATACTCCTTAAAGTAGTTATTTAATACATAAGATTATTACGTTATTCACAACATTATTATATTCTTAATGTATACAAATTGGGTTGGTTAACTAACATTTTATTGGTGGGATTATGTAGCTCTTTATTGTTATTATTTTATTATTAACATTTGTCCCAAGAGGTGCAAAGAGTATTGAGAAGACCAACATATGGAAAGTGAGAAACAAACATGACCATATCCAAGAAAATTAATCAAGAAATCTTGATATGAAAAGAAGATTCATAGAAACAAAAAAAATTATGGGTGGGTAAAAGGCTTAAAAGACTAAAAATGTGAAAACACTCAAAACATTAAAATTCTAGGTAGAAAATTTATTTATAATTTGTATTGAAGGAACAAGTATTGATCTACAATTATATAGGAAGGATTGGCTATAAAACCAGACAGACACTTCTAGAAAGATAAGAAATCAACTTGAAATGGGAAGGGAGTTCCATTATGACATTTAATAATCAAGCTACATCTAAAACCTGCACCATCTTATTTCAAAACAAAAGAGGAAACATAGCCCCCAAGCTCCTAACTAATAATCACTTTTTATATGATTAATGCGAAACAAAGAGACCTTTATAACTATTTCTTTCAAACAACAGTATATTGATAAACATCTAGTGATAAAAACAAATTTCCAATGTTATAATACCATAACAAAATGGAACATTGCAATTTCTTGAAAGATAGAGAATAATCCAAAACACAATATATAACAAGTTTATTGAACTTAACACTTTTACAAAATAGCAAGTATGAGATACCATAGCATATACAAGACAAGTCTCTTTGCTTTTCAAAAAGAGAGCAGTGCCAACTAGGATTTACAATTAACACCACGTCAGTTTGGCATGGCATGTCATAGCATATACAAGACATGTCTCTTTTCTTTTCAAAAAGAAAGCAATGCCAATTGGGATTTACAATTAACATGACATCACAGTTTGGCATGGCATGGCAAAAACTAATCTCATCAAAAATAAGAATCCAATGTGTTGTTATAACTCATATTGTAACAACTATAAAGAGGAAAAACATGTTTGATACCAATCAAACTACAAAATGAAAAATAATAATCTCGTGTAGGATTCAACAGAGAAACATGGTGTTGCAACCATTTCGGGGTAGCATGGAGAGTTTAAGTACAGGAACATTGTATGCTCCTCCTGCAAAATGGCATTAACCCTTTCCATTTTCTAGATCGTAAAGTTGCTTCTGAATCCTCTGCCTTAAGGAATTGTTGTGGATAGATGTGCATAGTTGATTGGAGCAACTGCACAAGAAACACATAATGATCAGATTAGATACATCTGAGAAAAGACATTTCAAATATGAATATAAAAATCATGGTATTTAATAAGATTAACAACTTAACTTGAAGAAATTGTTGTTGTACTTGTTTGATACCTACAGAGAAATAAACCCTATTAGAATTGAAATCAAACATCAAAAGACGAAATGCAATACGAAATGATTTAACATAGGTCATTCTTGGAATTAAATAATTGCATTTTACAAAAGAAAACGAGATTCATCATACTCATGGAAAGATATAGAGCAGTAATTACTCTCATACTGAAAAAAAATGAGTTAACATAAACCCAATAGCAGAGACAGATCCATGCATATATAAGCTCAATATATGCGTGTTATTGAATACAAATTAAGAAATATGCTCCCACAAACTTAAAAGAAAAAATAAACTGCTACAACTAACCTGGAATAAACGTATGCATCTACAAAATAGTACCATGAACTAAATAACTTATATTCTTTATAGTTCACAAATTAAATTTAATTCAGAAAATGCTAGCTACTTGGTTGACTTAGTTGGTCTCATGCCTCAATCCATGTTACCATGGCATCTACTAGCTTCTGGAAATAGGGGTCCTCTTTACCAAGGGTTTCCTTTACTTGCTTTCACAATTCAATGTAACATTGTTGCATAGAGGTGCATTCCTTTCGCAGGGTGGAAGATTGGAAAAATGGAATTATCTCATCATGCCAAATAATTCCCTTGTACTCTTTCTTCAAGTTAAGAAAGGGGTCTTCCATATTGAAAACATAATTTTTCTGTGAATTGTTTGAGAGCCCATAGATCCCTATGTGTAGCTTCCTCCGCCTATTCGATTATCCTTGTTGGGTCTCACAGTTCATCAATGTATTTGTAATGTAGGCATGTGGTAACATCTACATCAAGCTCGATGTCTTCATATGACATAGGAAGCAATCCGTTGTTGGGTGCTAGAAATGCCCCTTTTTGTTTACTCCTATTCAGCCCTTTTTCCCTGCTTTTGCCTTTTATTTACAACCAAGTCATTGTCTTTCCCAAGAACAGGTATGGATTCGAATAGGTATAATTCATTATTTATTTTTTACAGTAATGCTTAGAAATGCTTGTGATTATGGATTTTATTCCTAGTTATGTTGACTTGTGATGAATTTATGAGAAGCAAGTGAAGACCTCGGGGAATCCAGGAATATCGGCTTGCTGATACATGTGGGTTTTGAAGTACTTGGAAACATTTGCACATCTCTAGGGCTCAGTTTGGATTGTTGTTGAAACAACTCAGGCTATTCCCCCACGCAGACAATTGAGACTCGTTCAACGTTGGATCGGTTCCAGTTGTAAAGGCGCAATTGATTATGGAACCAAATTCATTCTAATGTAACAATCATTGTAACTGTTTCTATTTTCTGCATTCTATATTCGGCAGCCTGAAAATCGAAGATGTTCATGGCCGCCTGAATTAAGGAACTTGAATTGTCTTGTCTTAGTATATATGGTAAGACGAAATCATACACAAGTTTAGCCTTATTTTGGGAGAACTTGTAGCAGGAATGAAGAAATTTGTAATTGAGATCCATTATCAATGAACGAAACAACATTTCCTGATTATTGTGTATTAAGTTTTGAGAACCTGTAGCTGCATCTCTGTTAGAAGGCTGGGGCACACCTTCTCCCAAAGGTGTCGATATTAGTTAGTTGTTGTTTTCTTTGATCCTTTAGTTCTATGTGGTGTGAAATTGAAAATAGATTACTTTCATATTGTTGCAACAGTTTGGTTAATTGACATAGAATTTAATTGATTAAGAATTTATTTTGCTTGATTGAATGGTGTGAGCATTAAGAATAAGATTTCCTTTCATTGGTTGATTGTTGAAATAGTAGACTAGGTAGTGTAACATTTATTTCTGCAAGTGTGTTGTTCATTATTACTATAACAATTGTGCTCTGCTACTGCGTATTACTATTGTTAAATCGCTTTCATGAAGTATTGAACAGGTAGATTACACATAGAATTATAGAGTAGAGGAAGGGTTTATTCCTTTTATGATTGAACACCACAAGTATGATTTAATTTCTTTCATGATTATGTTTTAGGATTTAACTTCTTGCAAAAGAAATTTAGCCAAAATATTTTTGAGAAAATAATCTTGGAGATGATGACATAGAAGGAGTGTGAACTTCCTTACTTTTTAATGGTCAATGTGTTGATTGAAGTTAGATTGAACAGTTAGTAGAGCATAGATTAGAAATTAGATAGATTGGGTGACTTTAATTTATTGATCAATTATTGAATTATTTACGCATATACTTTGCTTAATTACCATTGAAATAACACCCATACTTCCCTGGGTTGACAATTTATATTGAGCACTATGTTTATTAACTCCAAATTAATAGGCAATTATAGTGACCAACATTTTGGCGCCATTATTGGGGAAGGTAATTGGTAGGCATAGATGGTAGCTGATTAGCTCAATTTCTTTCGTTATCCTGAATTTTCAAGTTGAGGAACGATAATACACAATGAAGAACTGTGCATCCTTCAACAAACCGAACAGGTTCCTACCCCGAGAATCAGGTATGATTATTTAAGCTTGCATGAATACAAGAAGAAGAGAACGTATAACCCCCAAAGTTGTTAATCCTATAGGTGGAAGAGGTCGTGGTGGTAATATAGGTTTAGGCAGGGTTACTTTTATTGATTAGTTGATTGTTAGGGTTGATTCTTCTACTCAGTCCTTATTTCGAATATCATCTTCGAGAAGGGGAAGGTATGTCCTCCTTAGGCTGGACGTGCCAGTATCAACCATGAAGAGACCAGTAAGGGCTTCAACCCCGCCTGTTATTCCCGAGAAGCAATCTCCAAAGGATAGGGGAAGTTTTGTGGGGGCAAGAAAACTAGAGGAAATCTATCAAATCAATAGGAAGGAGGTTACTAAAGAGGAGTGGTTGGAATATCGACAAGAATTGGAGGAAGAGAGAAGGAGAGAAGAACAGATGAACCAAGACAACATGAATAGTGAAGAACATGGAGAGCATCAAAGCACCATAATGATCATGAAGAGGAGATAGGGGATAATGTTTATAATCAGTAGGAATAAATTGTTGTTACACTTGAATTCCCTATTCGACAAACGCCCGAGGTGGCTCCCATGAAGATTATTTCACCGTTGGTCTTGTCAAAATTCTATGGTAAGTCTACTAAAGATCCAGATGAATTTATTTTTGAATTTGATATCCTCTGTCGAACCTATGATTACACCTCCAGTGCACAAAAATTGAAACTATTCCCTGCTACTTTAAAAGGGAATTCCCTTCGTTGGTTCATGATTTTGGGTGGTGTTGGCGAAAACCCACCAAAAAAGCCTCGTCGACAAGGGTTCTCACTCTGTCGACGCCCAACTAGCGCGATATCCCTGAGCACCGTCCTAGACAGGTTTTAGCCTGCCCAGCAACATCTGCATAGCAGACGAAGTCTCACCCGAGATGTTCAAGGGAGAGCTGTCAGAATTGAGTTTTCGACGATGGAGAAGGAGGATATGGGATCCGATGGGAAAACAGCATAACTTAACATATCCAGAAATATGTAGTTGACATCAAGTCATTTTCATAATTACAGAGCACATCATACATTTGTCACAGTATCTCTATCACAGCAAGATCATTTACAAAACATCTCAACTCATAATGCAACAGCAATATAACAAACTCTTAAACAGATCACACCATCATCATTATAGCAGAAATAGAATAAACCACAGTGACATCATAACAAATCATAGCATCGTAACAGATCTAGATCATCGTAGCATCGTAACAAGACATATCTTAGCAGAGAGAACCGTAAAACAAAAGACAAGATTTATGCATCAATTGTCATATATACTAACTCTGCACAAAAGATCCGAAACCGAACAATTCTTCTCCAAAACCGGAGGTTGAATACATCAGAAAACAACCCAGATAAGTAGCAGATACAATAGGTAATTCTCCAATATCGGATCATACGAGACCTCGTGCGATCATCATGCCCAAAACTAATACTGATCATCTACTATCTAGTCCATATGTCTCTTTAATTGCAAAACTAGATCTATAAATAGGCTTGCACCATTACATTGAAGGTCCACTTCTAACTAACTCATAACCACTAATGACCTATTATGACAAAACTTGGTCAAACAATATATAAAATATTCAAAATAGTTATTTTGCCGCCCCTTGCGTTGATCTGGCCTTGCGTGGTACCGCATGAGCTTGTGCAGCTACCGCGACGCTACACAACTCACTTACCAAAACCCCTGCCAACATGCCCCCAACACAGTCTTGTGGCTCATCCCCAAGCCACGTTAGGTTGACAAGGTATATGCCGACATTCGTGCTTTAAAATATTCAAATTGCTGCGTAATCTCACGAACCTGAAGCTAGACTTTGTCGACAGTATTTTGACAATTAATAAAATCCTACTGCATCGAGTGCTCGTCTCTGGCCTTGTCGTCGACCATCTGTCAATTCTCCTACACCGCCTGTAGCATGGAAACTTCTTTAACAACCAATTGTCCACCAATCTCTTGAGATTCATCAACTTGAGCGCGGTGCTTTTGTTGACACTCCTAGGCACGAACAGCTCACTGCTGAAGATCCTTCAATTCCTTGGCTCTGGTAATCTGTACCATCAGCAGCATCGCCCGCAGCGATGTATTCAATGTCGTCATCTGGCCTTCCACTTCTTGCACCTGCGTCATCAATTGATCAAGCTACTCATCCTAGACAATGCTCTGCCAAAACTGTGTTGTTGCCTCCATAATTGTCTTGGCCTCTTGCTCCATGGTTTCGATCTGAGTCATGATTTCTTCAATGGAAGCCTTCCTTTCCACAACCTGCTCTGGCAGTGTCATCGATTGGACCATGGCATTGAGCAACAGGTTGGTATCTTTGAGCTAGAGAATGGTTTACCCCAATCACTTGGCCTTTTCGACTGGGGTGAGCTCGGTCGTGCTCTCAAAAATGTGTTGGTAAGCCTCAGAAATAGCTTGCTCGACTTCGCCGCATCAGGCACACATCTGTGCTTGTTCGATGATCATATGGTCTTGCACCTTCTTCAGCTCAGTAATATCCTCAGCAGCCTTTCGCTACAGCTCAGCCTGCGTCGCCTTCAGGGCGTCTATCTCCCACACTTTTTCTTCTACCAACTACACTCGGACTTAATGCAACTCTTGTGCCTCTTTTTGCAGCTTCTCAGCTGCACTCTATGACTGAACATAGCCCTCATTTAGCTCTTTCTACCGTTCCTCCAATTCCAAGGTGGCAATGTGTTGCAATTATACCAACGCCGTAGCAGATAACATGTTCAGATCCAAAGCCACACTCTGGATCGGTTGCAACAACTGGTGTACTTCCTCATTTCCCACGTCGATCGCAATCGGGGGAAATTGCACGTTCCTGGCCCAGGGCTCAGTGCTAATCGACGGGATGTCCTGCATCATAGGTCTCATAGAGGTTTGTTTGGAAACAATATCAAAAATGGAATTTAATCTATCTCTTACCGCACCAAATTTTGCATGGGTCGACTCTCGGATCGCCTGTGTCGCAGCCTCATAGGAGTTAGTGACTGCTTTGATGAGCCACTACAGTTGGTCCTCCATCCTCGACCGAATACCATTGCCTGCATCATATTATTTGTGCCATTTGGCATGAGTCTCCTCCTGCATGTGTTGTGTTGCATCCTCAGGTTCCATCGACGACTCATTGTCAGAGTCGTGAATGCTCAGCTCCTTTTGGGCAGGCTCTTCTAGGGCATCAGGTGGGGGATCCTTAGACAATTCCTCCTGACTCACCGTGGTGTGCCATTCCACCGGCCATTCTTGAACAATAGCATCCAATTCTTCCACCGTGACTTTGTAAGGTAAAGGTAGCCACTGCCGGTCGGGGTCCCGCCTTGCCTGAATGTGAATAGAGTGGGGCCCAATGGC
This sequence comes from Pseudotsuga menziesii, assembly GCA_001517045.1. NCBI lineage: Eukaryota > Viridiplantae > Streptophyta > Pinopsida > Pinales > Pinaceae > Pseudotsuga > Pseudotsuga menziesii. Next base: position 120,789 of record LPNX010019460.1, on the reverse strand, counting down.
AAACCGAATGAGCTGCTGATACTTAGCCACTACATAAGGAGAGGCTCAAGGAATGACGACGGCTATGTCCTATAGTGCTTCCTAATAAACCCAAAAATGAATGGCATAGTCCTCCTGTCGACTGGACTCTTCAACCCACCATAAGTTATGATATCGTGCACCTCGGCACACCTGTGCCGCTGCGACTGTCATTGGTTGATAGTCTTCGAGTTCCATCCAGGCGACGAGGGAAATAAGGATAAAAAACCAACTATACGAAGGTCGCCCAGTCTGAGTAGCAAGAGCGTATTCTAGCAGTTGGTTCAATAAAAATAAAGACCAGTTCATTTCTACTCCCTTAGCACACTTTTGGGCACATGCGACAACACCCGAGTTACATTGGATCATTCAATTTCCCCGAACAACTTTACTCACTAGAATCCTCGTGTCGATACGCATCGCTTATGAGTTGATGCTATCAATTCGGTAGGTGCGACCATCCCGCTGTAGGCCAAAGCGCTCCTTCAGCTGCTTAGCAAGTTTATTGTCGACATCCCACCCGTAGATATACTGCGCCGGATCTTCCCCAACCTTTGGTAAGCCTGTGATGCTCACGATTAAATCTACCAGAACAGGGATGGGCGTATTCAACCAAAGCGTCCCCCTGTGAAAACAAGCAAATAGTTTCCTAACACATGCATGGGCTTCATTCAATCGCCCAAAATGAGGCATATTGATGAGCCCCAACAATCCAGATTGCTCTAACCCACTCGCCCAAGCTTGAGGAATCCAGTGAATGGGGGCACTAGGCACCGTCAAGACTAACTCGTAGGGCTCATCCCTAACATCCCTGAGTAACAACAAGTCATGGTCTTCAAATTTCAACCGAAGCAAGGCAGGGATGATGTCGACCGAGCACATCATCCCTTTTGGCAGTGACGACAATTTTGGCGAATACTTCTGGCTTTTCGTTGGTTGCCTCGGATTTTCTCCTGGCCGTGTAGGAGCAACATACCCCAAAATATCATGAACAGAGATGCCCCTAGGCACCATAGCCTCAACAGCTCCCGAGCTCGACGGCCAAGTCTTTACAGTTCCTTCTCATTGCGCTCTCGCCGATGTGTGGGTTTGCCCCTTTTGCGGTGGCGTGGGACTAGGCTTCTGAGCCTGCTGCTTCCCCTTGGGGATAGGCGATGAGCCAAATGACATGCTCATGACTTCTTCTTCGATAGCGGTGGGCCGTATAGGGGACTCTAGCTCACTTGAAATCTCAATGGTGTCGAACTCGCTTAGCATGCCTCACGCCTCAAACCTTAAAATGCACTCGATAACTCTAACCTTCAACGTTGCAACTCACTCAAAATCTCACAACACACTTCATAATTCTCCCTTTGCTTCACACTCTGCTCACTCGAATAAGGAATTCCATCCTCTCGCATCCCATGCGCTTTTTATAGCCACTTCCAATTCAAACTCATCATTTCCAAATCTATGATCATCATTATGACTAAATCTGGTAGTAATGATGCCAAATCCACCGACAATCCTGCTGCTCTAACGGTTGGATCAACCATTAATGCGAGTCGCTTCAGTAAGCATCGTCGGCCAATTATTTTAACTACCTGCATTTATTACGTGATTTGATCAATCCACAGCCCTATGGCTATCGCAAGTGGTTGCGCTTCCATCGCTACTAACTCTAACCTTGCGTAGCCTCTTTCCCTAGGCTCGCCCTGCTATCGAACCTCGCATAGCCTCTTTTTTTTTCACGGTGCTTCAAGGAGTGCGTTGCTTTGGCCTCGTCCTATAGGGCTTCAAGTAACTCCCGTTGACAAGCTTCAATAATGTCGCACCATCTAATTGCTATAACTGAACTGCACCTCCAGAAGTAATGGAATGAAAAAGGTACAGAGCTAACCAGTGCATTTGTAACTTACCTGGATGTTTTATAAACTTGTTGTCATATAACAGCACCAAATATCCTTCCACAAACTATTTTTTCTTAATGTGGCAATCGTGCCACGCCTTCTGTCGATCCTTCAGAACCTGCTGGTGGAAGCCTGCAATGAAACGATCTTCTTCGAGTTGGACCAACTGCACAACGCGCTCTTCTAATGCTTATGCTTCATCCATGCCTGTTGCCATCACAATGCGCAAACTAGGAACAATATACTCCATGGGCATGACGGCCTCCTACCCATAGACTAGCTTGAATGGTGTCTATGGCCCATAGCACTGCAGGAATTTTTCAGGTCCTAGTCATCACAGTTAGCATTACATACCTTAGTTAGCATTGTTTCCAAGATTTTGTTGAAAGCTTCAACAGTCCCATTCGCCTGTGGATGGTATGGTGTACTCCTCTTATGTTGCACCTGCAACTCCTAAGTCAGTGCTTTCATAGTCCAGTTGATGAAGTGACTTCCCTGGTCACTCATCAAAATCTAGGGGCATCCAAACCGTGTCACAATGTTTTAAAAAAGGAACCTCGTTGTTATCACAACGATACAATCCACAACTAGCGTAACTTTCACCCACCTAGTCAAGTAGTCAGTTGTAGTAATGATGTATCATGCACCATTCCTCTTCCCTGGTGGATTAATAGGACCCACAAAATCCACTGCCCACTTATCAAAAGGTTGGAGAGTTACCTATGGCACCGGCGACATCTCGTCCCGCCGCGATGGTTTATCGACGCGTTGGCAGATGTCACAACTCCTTGCATATTCTACGACATCATTATGCAACATAGGCCACCATAGCCCGGCACACAACACCTTCCATGCAGTAGCTTGGCCTCCATAGTGACCTCCCATAATTCCTTCATGTGCTTCTTCTAGAATAGGACCCTACTCATGCAATAAAATACACCGCCGCAAAATTTCATCTGGTCCAAGATTATATAAATACCCATCAATTAGTTGAAAATCAGAATCTTTCATGACCGACTGCTTCCTTTGACTAGTCGACATGTCTTCTAGGGAAACACCGATGGCCAAAAACTGAATAATTTGTGCGTAGTGGTCATCTGCGATGTCAACACAAAAAAATTGTGCATTTGGAAAACCATCATCAATATCGGTCGGTTCTTTACTATTCTCAACGTGAGACAGATGATCCAGACCAGCGTTCTACCGTCCTGGATTCACCATTATTTCAAAATCAAACTCTTGGAACAAAAGAAATCATCTATAGATCCCCCCCCCCCAACACGGGCTTATTAACTAGGTATTGCAAAGGAGAATGATCGGTGAAAATCTTGAAATGTTCGCCCAACAAATAGTGCCTGAATTTCTACAAGGCATAAACCATTGTCGGACCTTCCCTTTCCATCGTGGTATAATTTCGTTCAAAAAATGACAACTTTCCACTGGCATATGCTATTGAATGATCCAGGTCGTCCTCACCTGGTTGCGCGAGAACAACCCCTAGTGTGATAGAAGAAGCGTCAACGTGCACGTGGAAATATTTATTCCAATCAGGAAAAACTAGTATTGGCGCAGAGGCCATCTTGGCCTTCAGGGTGTCAAAACTTCCTTGACATTCCTGAGTCCATTCATAGGCTGCATCCTTTTTCAGTAGTTTCTCCATGGGGTCAGTAATTGCAGCGTAACCTTTCATAAACTTGCGATAGTATCCCATATGCCCCAGCGTTGCCTGAAGCATCTTCACATTCGTCGGTAGTGGCAAACTAAGGATTAGCGTGATGTTCACAAAATCAACCAACAGACCTTCCTTGCATACTATGTGCCCAAGTAGCATTCCAAACAACGCACATGAAATGCACTTCTTAGAGTTTAATGTGATCTAATGCTGTCGACACCTTTCTAGCATGAGTCACAAGTTGTCAAGATGGTCCCTAATCAATCCATAGACACTCCAATCATCCATATACACCTACAGAAAATTTTGAATAAAGTATTTAAACACAGCGACAGCTACTCGATAAAATATTGTTGGTGCATTCTTCAGTCCAAAAGGCATAACTGTATATTGAAAACAGCCCCATTCAGTGACAAACATGGTCTTATGGTGATCCTCCTTTGCAATTCGGATTTGGTGGTATCCTGAAAACCCATCTGTGAAAGAATGCATCTCCTTGCCACCTACTCCTTCAAAACTTCATCTGTAAAAGGGGTATGGAACGGGTCATGGATGTATGCATCATTCAATTTTCTTGGGTCGACACAAATGCAGATTTCACCAATCTTCTTATCCTGGACCACCATAGGGCTAATCCACTCGGATTCTTCTACAGACTCGATGATCCCAACATCGAGCATCCAGTCTATCTCGAACTTCACACGATCCTTGTATCATGGGTTCATTCGATACGGCCTCTGTCGCACAAGTTTGACATCTGGTTTCAACATGATTTTCATCTCCCCTAGGTATCCTAAAATCCCTTTCACCTTTGAAAACCATGTCAGAAAAAGGTCTTGGAATTCATGTAGCAGGTCCATGATTTTGGCCATTGTCTCCTCACTCCAATAGTCCCCGACATTGGAAAACTTTGGGTTCTCTTCTGATCCAATGTTTACTTTCCTGATCCTCAGTGGCTGGCTCATTGAATCCGTTGATATGTCGGGTGCTACAACATCGTGGCTACCTTCGGATTCTTGAATATTAACATTCTGCAATTCATCATCGTCATCATGTTCCCCGGACAAGTTGTAGCACGTCATCATGGATTGGATGGAGCAGTGCGCATGTGGATCGACTGGGTATGTGACAGGGATGCCTTTTAGTACTACATCGTGGATAATTTGTAAATCATTACATACCTATGGGTTGGCGTCCTGAAAACTAAACATCTATGCAAAGCAAATAGACAACTCCTCCCACGTGGTGATAGTTCTACACAATTCAACTGCTATGTACCAGGATCGTAACATCTCATCCAAAGTGTGAACAAAAGCATGCACCCACTCATCTTTGGGTCGTGATTCCCATAAGGCTTGACATTCGATCAGATGATTGGTGGGGTCGTTCTGTTCGTCATATCTCCCTGCATGATAAACCTCTGAATTGCTCAAGTGCACCATCATCAATCTTCAACATTCGCTCTAGTCATGGATCTCATGCTTGTGTGTCGCCCACCAGCGGGCCGGGGTAGCCTTCAGTGCTACATCGAGGGCCAGTATCCTTTGTGGTTCAAAACTGTTTTCTTCGAATTCTTGTAATAAATCTGGTAGTCCCAACAGTCCTCATAAATGGGGAACTCGATAGTCTCAGTGGCTATGCAGTAGAGAGACTGTGTGATCAACCCGCATTTCCTGAATGATACTTCATGCAACCTATTCTGCCAATTTTCCAGAGCATCGTTAGAGTCAGAGGATGTAGAACTAGCACTGTGGCATCCAAGTTCACCATCAATAGTCAGGTGAATATAATCCTAAGAGATATTATAGGCATGGTCCCAAATCCTACTGGCTTCATCCCTTACCGGTTCAATATACCTACGTCCTTCCTGAGGATCCATAGGAGCAATGACCCTGACATCCTGGTTTTCAAACGTCATAACTCATTTTTTGAAGTTGATAACCGCCATGCTATCATTAGCCGATCCAATCCCTAGCAAAGACGGATAGGAGCCTCTATCTTCAACTACATTCTATCACATCAAAGTCGGTGCGCATTTTCATACCTTCAATGTCGACAACCAGGTTAGAGACATGACCAATGGGTTGAACCTTTGCTTGATTTGCTAGTCACAGCTGTATCGGTGACCATCCCAGTGTCGACTTCCCCATTAGCTTCCAAGTTTGCTTGGTTAGGATGTTTACGTCGGATCCGAGATCCAAAATAACAGAGTCAACCTCATAATATCCGATCCAGATATTCATCCTCATCTCCTTGCCTGTCTTCCTCTTTTGCAAAGAGTTCACTGTATAATATTTCACGGCCTTGTTCGGGTGGTATAATAACATCTCAAGCTCGACAAGGGCGTCAGGGTCCCTTGCCAGTGATAGGCAACTTTCAAAGAACTGCCGCAATGGTCCTACTTCTACGGATGGATCAAAAGCAGGTGGCATGTCAATAATTGGTAACTTACTCGGATTCCTCTCGATTGCATGCTTCACTTCAAAGAAAGTGTTTTTCTCCGTCTCAATATCAAATGCTACTTTTTTCTTGCCAGTGAGCCGAACTTGTTGGCGCGGTCCATCGTCTCCAGTTGTCGCACCAGCGTGAGTGACAATCCCAATGTCGACATCCTTCATTCTTGGTTCAGCATGACTTGTTGCAACCGTTGGTCCTTGACTCAGGTTCTGGGCTTGAGTCAATGGTGGGTTTTGATTCAACGGCTGATTCACCGGTTGATTCATCGCTGGATTCTGAGTTTGGGGTGAGTTCTGAGTCTAAGCCTTTGGTGGGACATGTCCCTGCATCATCAGCTCGTTTTGTACTTGAAACATAGGTTGATTCTGATTTTGTACGTTCTGTAACTGAGGAATGTTTCCAGCTTGCCATTTTGCATCAACTAAGGACATTTTCAACATTATGTTCGCTGGCCACGCAATAAGTACACTGTGTGTGAGGGAATTCCCTCTGATAATTCTCGAATACTCCACAGGTATAACACTGAATTGATTCACGACCTCGACCAAAGCCTCCTCCTCGGCCCCTAAACCCTCCACGGACTCCTCCCTACTGAAACTGCGATAAGGTCATCTATTGTTGTGGGAGGTTTGGTTGCTGCTGGACATAATGCACAGCTTGAACATATTGTGGTTGATTATACTGTGGTCACGGCACCTAATTATACTGTTGTTGTGCTACCTTTTGTGGCTGAGGTGCGAGCTACGGCTGTGCTGTAAACTGTTGTTGCGGTTGCGTGGGGATAAACTGCATCAGGGCTGGTGGTGTATACTGCACCTTTTCTCCTGGTTGTACCACTTGTGGTTTCGCTTGCACTGACCAGGGGTCTTCACCTTTCACAAAGTACGAATCATACGTCCTTTCCTGGAGAAAATCATAAGCTCGACAGTTTTTGTCATCATGTCCTACTGGCCGACAAAATGTACAGTACATATTTTCCACCTTGGTAACCATATTTTGCATGTATTCACAGTTCTCATGTCGATTCCCATAGACTTGACATATGCGGCACCATGGTATACCAGCACAGCTCAACGGGTTCAGGGCTCCCGACAGTAAATAATTATGGAACATCGGACAAGTGTCCTTGGTATGTCCATCTGCATGGCACCGAGTACACCAAAGATTGTCATGATATTCCTTTGCCTTCTTAATATCTTGTAGTTGGAGCATCAAATTGGCCAACTGTGCTTTAATTTGGTTTATTTCGACTGTAGTTTCTCCTACTAACGATGCCTCCAATTTGATCGTAGTCTTCAGGGCCTTGCTCTGGGTCGCAATATTTTGTTGCATTAGCAGTTGTCTGATATGCAAGACAAGCGCAGCGATGAACCACTCCTTGTGCTGAACATCGCTCATCTGAAAACTGATCCAAGACATCAATGTCTTAAACCGCTGATCAAAGTCCCAAATTGTTTCATTGGGGAACTGTTTGATCTCTTTCAATTTAGTAATGTACTGATCCTCAGACTTCAGCTTCTTGAATTCCTTGAATAGCCCCATTTGGATCTCATCCAATGTTTCCGCGGTACCTCCCTAAGGAACCCGCGTGAATCTCATGAACCATTCCAGCGCACGACCCCTAAGAGTAGTTTCCAGCTGGCTTTTCTTGACATCATCATATACAGTTTGTCGGGTGGTCCAGATCACCTCACACAAGAACCAGTACTGCTCTGGATCTTCAATGTCATTTCCATGGAATATTGGTAACTTCATTTCATCACCCGCCATTATGGGCCTTCTTCCTCCTGCTGGTACTCGATTTCTAGACTGTTGTTGGCACATCGGGCAAGTCAATGTAGAATGTGCATTTCTTCCTTGTGGTGGAGTAATGCACGGAGGTGTAGACACATTATTGCTGGGGTTCGATCCTATCGTCCTTCCTAGTGTAGCCTGGGTCTGGTCATCCTCGTCGTCACAAAAAGGTCGCTTCGTCCCATGTGGTTGTTCCTTCCAGCATTACACTTATATCATAGCAGGACCTTCTCTCGTCCTCTACCTCTTCTCTTGAAACCTTGCTCCTCCCCTTGTACGACCACTTGTTTCCTCTGCGACCTTCACATTCTCACCAGAACTCATGCCCATCTACCCTTTACCTTTTCATGCATCTCCCCCCTTTCGTCACGGTGCCTACATCCTCCGTACACCAGAGTTCCACTACTCTTGGTCCATCCTCAAAATATCTTTTTTCACATACCAGTTTCTTAATGGATAGCTGCAACAATAGCAAAAATATTCCTCGTGGTCCGCTGAAGAACTCCCTTTCTGCTTCGTGTTGAGGCCTAGAAAATTGCAGGCAACAACAGTAGGAGATTCTCCCCAGTCAACGTTCCCAACTAGCCCGTGACTGTTTGGTGTAGGGAATCCGTCCAGTTTGTGGTCTGGATACCGTAGGTCAAGTAACAAAAACAGAAGGCTTTACCGATTGCGGCCCGGTCCACCGTGTATATTTTTGTATTTTTTTTACTTAATGTATGAGATGCACGTGCCTAACTAAATGCAGGGTGATCAATATGCAGGGAGCAGTCACAACGTGATGCGCAGGTTCTTACCTCTCATCTTAGCGCTCACAAGCATCTAAATCACTTACAACAAGAAATTAAAACTAACTACCTAATCTATCCCTAGGGAGCAGGATTATGATTCATTTGCGAGTAATATATTTTATGCATGCATTATGAACAGTTACAGATAGCTGATACTTATTTCAAGACACATGAACAATTACAGATATTTGAACAACCAGATAGCCAATTGTCTATGGACAACGTTCATTACTCACAATGGAAAACATTACAAAATATACTGAAGAGCATTCAAACAAGAACATAGGTTCAAGAAGTTAAAACACTCTCACAGCTAATGAAACACAGCTGAAAATGAAATAGTTCCCCTTCAACATTGCTCATTTAATCACATTGATACATTCCACATTACGCTTTCTCCAACAGGCAAAGTTGCAGTTTCTGAATGTAAAACGAAATAGTTCCTCTTACAAGCAAATGGTTTACAAATTTTCCCCAGGGAAAAAACCCCCAGTAACTTCTAACTTTCAAATATTTAAACAAATCAACAAACCGCTTGGGTTCCCCCCAAACGTGTGACTCTTCGGTTCTTCGAGCTTTTCATATTCCTCTCTCCATCTTCTCTTCATATGCTCATGATCAGTTGAGTAACTGCTGGACCTTTCGGATCTGCGTCTTTTGTTGCTTTCGATTTTTTGTTCTCCGCTTGTCTCCCTTACAACTCTGTCGGTTTCGATTTGATTTTTTTATAAACTGTCAAGCTACACCTTCACACCATGGTCGCCCCAACAGTCCCTTGAGTTTTACCTGCAATCAATTACAGTGCATCATTCGTTGCAATGGAATTTTAAACGTTAACTTAAAACCACCTGAAATGGCTAATCCACAAGAAAACGGCCAGGTGCATTCTTTGATCTGAGAATTTTAATAAACGGACGAGTTTTGACTAAGCCTCGAGCGGGAAAGTTCTGAATCGGAAGCCAAAAGGATAATGAAATTGGACGCAAAAAGGATTTCCTAGCCGCAACGGCGGAAAAGGAGAGGTTAAGGATACGTGACCCGCTGGCGGGAACACTCTCAATCGGAAGTCGGAAGGCTTTACACTTTGGAGGCTTAACTTCCTTGGGAGCCGCAATGGCGGGAGAAGAAAAAATTACGGGCAAGCGACTAAAATACTGATGCATCGGCTGGCGGAGCGTTTTGGACTTCGGGCGCTTAGCCGATTTGGGAGCCGCAATGGCGGAAGCGAAAAGGTTACGGATATGCGACCGGAGGGCGGGAAAAATTCTCAATCAGACGTCGGAAGATATTTACATCAAAAGCTGAATGACTTTCCCAGCCGCAACGACGGAGAAGGAAAGGTTAAAGACACGTGCGACTAAAAGGCTGATAAGCGTTGGCAGTTGGAGCGCTTTGTACTTCGGGAAGCTAACTGGTTTGGGAGCCGCAACGACGAAAGCTAAAGAAGACTACATCCTCCAATCAAAATAAAATGCTCCGATCAAAATAAAACGCTAAGTTCTTAAGACTCTGAAATCCAGCAACGGTTAAACCATTTCTCCTCTGAAACGGCAGCCCTTCAACAAGCAAACCCAAACTTAAAATCTGCGATCCAAAAACAACTTCGAAACACACGCAACTTCCAAAAACCAGGACGAGTGTTAGCCTTCAATAATAATTCAAAATTAAAGTATGATCAAAACAGTTCACGGATCCAAACGATTAAAACAACTCTAAATCATGAGGAGGGGACCAAAATTTAAGAAATTTTGGGAAAACAGTTGCAGCCGCAACAATTGGCGACTACCTGGTGAACCTAGACCTCTGGACAATTTCTTCCTTGAGTAACCGACTATTTGATAATAAAACCACCATGTTGAATTCTTCTAGATATATGGATTTCCCAAATGGCAAATACATGTACTTTCAATCATTGAGGGTAGTCATGTTCAGGAAAATGGAAACCAAGGTTTCAAAGTCAAGATAACTCTTTCGAGGCCAGAAGTATGAGTTTCATTTTTACCTCTGTCTTTGGGTAGCTTCCAGCTTAGACACCACAGGATCGTAACATCTGGTAAACAGAAATATTCATTTGTTCCTCATTCCCATGCCATTTTGCACTTTTTTGTGCTTTTCGGACTTTTGTCTTTTTTCATATGGGTCCTCCTGCATGCCTTTCTTTCTGAATTTTATTTCAGGCTCCTCTATCCCATAGTGTCCTTTTGTGTGAGCAGTGTACTTCATGTCTCAGCTCACGGGCGGAGAGGAACTTTCGGCAATTTAGTACTTATGATTCAGCATTTGCTTTGATGTATGATGCTTTCATAGGAGTTTTTTACTCTTCTTAGCCTTTTGGCTTTCAATTTTTTGGCATGGGATCATTTATATATAATATACTGTTTACCCTGCTTCCTTTCCATGGGTCTTTTGCTGTCACCCCCCTAGGACATTTTTAAGTGTGAGATGGATGGATCCTCAAAATAGTATTCCAGATCTTTTACTCTTGAGTTACTTTACAGGGATTAAGCCGGATTTCAATGCGTTCACAGCCATTTAGGAAAACTACTAAACTAGAAGAAACTCTATCAGATAAAACCATAATACTCAGTCTTGTAATCAAGGATTTTAGTTGGTCCAGAATTCTAATGCTCTCCATGCGACCAAAGCTTGCTTCTTTTATTTAAAATCAAACAGAAAATCCAAAGTAAAACAAAACTAAACTTCATGACTCAAAGACTCAAAAAGACAGCCAAAACAGATTATTTATATACAAGACAGAAGAAATCAAACAAATCCTTATGAAAGATAAGGCTTGAGAACCAAACCATTTATTGGTAAGTTCTCTTCCCAACCCTGTATATCCTGCAACTTAAGTGGAAGGGCCACGCTTTGCCGCAATCTAAAAAGGGCCTATCCACAACTGCTGGAATTTAGTATGCTTTCCTTTCTCATCATGGGGGTGATCCCACTTGAGAACCAGATCTCCCACTTCAAACTCTTTTGTTCCTGCCTTATGCTTGTCGAACCATCTCTTTATTACCTCCTATTGTTTCCTAAAGCGCTCTCTGGCTTTAAATCTAGCCTCTTCTGCTTTCAGGAGATTATTTATCCTTATTTGCAAAACTTCATCATCCGACCCTCTAGATTCTTGAGCTATTATGGAAGAAGGTAGCATGATATTGGGAGGAAGAATGGATTCTTTACCGTAGACAAGGGTATATGGAGACACTCCAATCGAAGACTTGGGGGTGGCTCTATCAGCCCAAAGGGCATTTGGTAGCGCTGAGTGCCAACTCCTCTGGTTTTCTATTACAGTCTTCTTTAAAATTCTAATCAGGTTTTTGTTAGAGGATTCAACCAGGCCATTTCCTTATGGATAGTAATTAGCAGAATAATGCAATTTTATCCCTTTATCATGAGTAAAAACAGTTAATTTAATTGACGAAAAAGTATTTAGCATTATCAAAAAATAACGAAATTGGAACTCCAAACCTGGTCATGAGATGATCTTGTAGGAAGCTGATGACCTCGTCTTCATTTATCTTGCGTAGTGGGATAGCTTCGACCCAGCGAGTGAAATAATCGGTCGTGGTCAGAATGTACTTGTGTTGCAGAGAGAAATTCGGTTTTATTTCTCCAATAATATCCAACCCCCATTGCTTGAATGGATCTGTGATCATCACAGGCTTTAGTGGTGCCGCTGCTTTAGGTTGTCTCCCAATACACCTTTGGCAGATATCACACTTCCCGACATGTGCGTGTGCATATTTGAAGAGCGTAGGCCAATAGTAACCTACCCTGAGGATTTTGTGAGCTGTAGTATCTCCTGAATAATGTCCTCCAGCAGGCCCATCATGCAAATCTATCATTACTTTCTCCGCATCTTCTTTCTCTAAGCATCTCAGGAGAACTTCGTCATAGTTTTTCCTGAATAATATTCCTTCAACAATTTGATAGGATGCTGATTTGAGACGCAGCGCTCTTCTTTGCTTAGAATTCCAATGTTCTGGCAACAACCCTGTCTGCAGGTAATGCATGAGGTCTCTATACCAAGACTCGGGAGCTGTAAACAAAGGACATACTTCCATTACATGTAATTCGGCTTCATCCTCCCAGGCGTGCTCTTCATTATTCCCATTTTCAGTCATCAGTTTGCACAACCCTTGTCCTTTAACTATAGAGGCTGGCTTGAATTCAAGGTCGTACTCTTGAAGAGATGTTACCCAGTTGCCCCTTCTTTCTCCTAACTCTTTCTGTATAAGAAGGGATCTTACAGCTGGGTAGGGGACAATTACCTTGGTTCTATTTTTTAAAATATAAGGCATGAATTGCTTCACTGCTTTGAATACTGCGTAAGCTTGTTTATCAATGGCTGGGTAATTTAATTCGGCTCCTTGCAAACCATTGCTCATGAAAGATATTGGGAATTCATCCCCCCCATCTTCCTTTTGCGTAAGCACAACTGCTAGCGAATCATCGGATGCAAAGGTATACAGAATAAAGTATTTATCCAAATCTGGGCTTTTCAGGGAGGGTGCATGTGCAACAGCAGTTTTAATTTTGCTGAATTCGTTCTTCTCAATCTCAGTCCATTTGAATTGTGCATTTTGCTTCACCATCTGCTGCAGCAGCTTGACAATCTGAGCGAAATCAGGCACAAATCTTCACACGAAGTTTATAGTTCCCATAAATGATTGCATCCCTTTTTTATTATGGGGCAAGGGGATTTGCTCAATGGCCTTAATTCTTTCTGGATCTATAGAAATTCCCTTCTTCGATACTATGTGACCAAGCAGCTTACCCTCCGTAACAGCAAACACACATTTTTTGGGATTGAGCGAGATGCCATACTTTCGACAGCGTTCAAAAATCTGCCTTAAATGAAACAGGTGCTCATCTCTCTTCTTTGAGAATATCGTAATATCATCAAGGTACACTACAACACTACGACCAATCAGTCCACGGAAAGCTATGTCCATAGCCCTCTGAAACGTTGCTCCAGCATTTATAAGCCCAAAGGGCATCCTTCTGTAGGCAAAGGTTCCCCATTTGGTCCTGAACGTTGTCTTCAACCTATCTTCTTCAGCTACTAATACTTGATTGTAGCCAAAGAAACCATCTAATAACGAAAACAGTTCAGAACCTGAGACCATTTGTAGCAATTGCTCCATGGGTGGCACAGGATAGTTATCTTTATCTGAAGCGCGGTTTAAAATCCTAAAATCCATGCAGAGTCTGATTTCTCCAGACTTTTTCCTCACTAGTACCAGATTTGATACCCACTCAGAGTGTCTGACCTTGAAAATGATTCTAGCATCCAATAATTTCTTCACTTCACTCTGAATCACGGTTCCAATTTTGGATGCATTTTTCTCAAAGGTTGCTGATATGGCTTGACTCCAGCTTTGACGGGAATAACATGCTTGATGATGCTAGTGTCGTATGTTTTCAAATCTTCGTATGTCCATGCGAAAACATCTTTATATTGTTTAAATAGACTGACGAACTTGTCTCTTTCTGTTGGCGAACAACATTTGCCGAGATTCACAAATTTAGGATTCGTCTCAGTCCCTAAATTTATCAGTTCGGATTGTAGAGATGAGCCGTGGGTCTTCACGTTGGCTGGTCTTCTGAACTTTTCATTTAAATCGAACATTTTTTCTAACGTTCTGACTCCTTTAGGAATGAAATTATCATACTTCAGCTCGGCCTGATGTTCTTCATCGTCTATAATGGCTCCTTTAAATACCTCGTCATTCGTTAAGCATTCTATAATTTGCTGGTCATCATCAAACACTCGTAGGTTGGTAATCATATCAGGTACTGAGGGCCTGAAAAGTAATTCAACAGAGCATCGATGATTAGTGGGTACCAACCTAGCGGCTGATGTGGCTAACAAGTCAGCTGCTGCATTTTTAAGTCTTGGAATTGAAACAATATTGAATGCATTAAAACATTTAAGCATGTCCCATACCTCATTTTGGTAAGCCTTTAAGTGAGGGGAAACACAATGTATTTGATCCCGGATTTGTTTCACAATAATTTCAGAGTCTCCAAACACTTTTAAATTACTTACCTTTAATTCAATCGCTTTCCTCAAGCCCTGCACCAGCGCTTCATACTCAGCTGTATTATTAGTACATTCAAACTCTAATCTACATGAGAGAAAATGTTTATTCTTCTGGGGGTCGATCAGGACACAGCCAGCCCCTGACCCTTCTAACGTCCTAGAGCCATCAAAAAACAAAGTCCAAAAATCACTAACTATTGAATGCAAATCTACTCCTATCGATAAGTTTACTATGTTATAGTCAATCTCATCAGCTTGCGAGAATCGAAGGAGATCAGGCTGAGTGTCTGATCTGTTGCTGGCTTCTTCTGCTTGATAATTTCCTGGTTCCAACTCAATAAAATAGTTTCCCAATACAGAATCCACTGGTTCATTCTTCTCATCCAATTGAGTAACATTGTATTTCATGTGAGGCTCCCTTAAAATATTAATCTAGTTTGGACTTCCTTTGTATGGCAGCCACAGATGCGACCAATCCGAGGAAAAATATCCATTTAGTTTGGCCGACCAATCTCTGCTCAAGACAAGACCGTAAGCGTCTGGTATATCAGCCACCACAATATTAATGACTTGGCACACTTTATCATTGGATGCCAGACGGACTAGGACGTCTTCCATCTCACCAATCACCTTGACATTCGTCCTGTCCAACTGAACAACCCTCCACGTGGATGGCTTAGGCTTCCCGTTTATCTTTTTACAGACGGATATTGGCATGACATTAACCGATGCCCCTGAGTCTACCAGACAATTGTGCACGTTATGATTGAAAATTTCAAACGTGAGTAGGAAAGGTGGTTGTTTGCTCTTAGACTTACCTCCAATGATGGTTTCTCTGATTTCTTCTTCTTCCTGAGGTTGATTGTCAGTGGGCAGCTTCTCATCCAATGCTTCAAGTGCTTTTAATAGTCTTTCTTTTTGCTGCGGCACTTTACACATTTCGAATAGTGGAACATTCGCTTTTACCTTCTTTAAATCCTCCACAATGTCATAATCCATCAGCTGTTCAATGGGATGAGGTTTATCAGCATTCATCTTTTCCTCATTTGGCTTAGCGAACATATCAGTCTGCCTAGGATCTTGGCTGGTAATTGTGAATTCAGGAATTTCATCAGCCGCAAAACGATTTTGAAATTTCTTTACATTTTTTTGCAGCCTTTTGATCTTTGGGAGAATGAGACTGTTTTCTTTAATTGGCCCTTGGCTTCTTGTTGCTACGTTGGTTTCCATGACGTCCTTGTACCCCTGATTCTTTTTCTCTTCAGCATCAAATAACGAAACAGAATCCCACAAAACCATGGTTTCCTCTTCTTGTTCTTTCGTTGAAGTCGTATTCTCTTTTCTTTCTTCATCTCCATCTTCCGTTAACTTAGAATCCAATAGCTGATTCATAACCAACGTCATTGATTTTATCCATTGAGGACAATTTCTTTTAGAGTGTGGTTGTTGGTGGAAAGTGCAAAAATTTTCCATTCCTACTTCTGTTATATTTATAGATGTAGTATTGTGAGGAGGAGGTTGAGACTGATTGTTATCCTCTCTTTTCTTATAATAGGGCTTATAGAACTTTTGTGTTTCCTTCTCTTTCTCCAAATCTATGATTTTGTTGGAAAGCTTCTGCATCAATTTTTCCATATTTTCAATATCTGGCGATTTCTCTTCCTTAGGCTTAGTAAACAATAAGGCTTTCCTTCCTGCTCCTTTCTCTCCTAGTTGTTCTGGGTAATCTTCGATACTTTCCTTTTCAGCCTCCACTACTTCTGCCTCTGCATAGGTTTCTGCCAAAGTAGGCTTAGCCCTTATTTTGGAAAACATGGCCAACTCAGGGCCTAAGGCTGAAGTGTAATATTCAATCAATACCTTGTCCGAAGGTTTATCAGCTTCAGAGAAATTCTTGAGATATGCTGCAAACCTTTGTGTGAAACTGTGCACCTTCTCCTTTTTTCTCCTTCTTCAAGGCACATAGCCCTTTCATGAGGGCTGCATGAGTCTTCTGAGTTGCATACTTACTTCTGAAAATTCTCTCGAAGGTATCCCAATCAGGGATAGAGTTTGCAGGCAACCCAAAATACCATGATGCTGCAGCTCCTTTAAGGGTATGCGGGAATAATCTGCAGACTACATCTTCGTACTCCCCGGCCCTTAACCCTTCTATTGCCAAGTAAAAACTTTGCAGGTGGTCATCTACTAGTATCTTCTCATTGGGGTCAAACTTGGGCAGCATCTTTTCAAAGGATTGAGGTAAATCATGTAGCGGAGGTGTTAGATTTAAAGGTGATCTGGCTCTCCAGGCAGGTGGTGGATTTGGTGGGTTGGGTGGCGGATTAGCATTTACTCCTGCCATGAGTCTAGGTGGAGAGTGAGGAGGTGAGCCAATAGGAGTGTGAGTAGGAGAACTGTGAGGGGTATCTGGGCCTTCTTGATTCAAAGGTAGTACAACTTCCTGTAAGGATGTTTCTACAAGTTCTTCCTAGTCTCCAACCAACACTGAGTCTTCTACTACAGGACGATCTTTCCTTTTATATTCTCTTCTGGGCAATTCAGGGATAATTGGCAATCCTCCAATCTTCTTTACATATGCCCTGGTGTGTCTTCTCAGGTCATTAACAACTTCGTTGCCAACAGAATATAGATGTTCTCTATTCCTATCTTCTGGAATTGCATTATGAAGTCCACTGCTTTCAGAACTGTTACCGGTGGAATAATCTCGGGAAAACGGGTTTCCTCAGTCGGCCATGCACTGGCTGCCCTCCTTCTAGCGCCAAAACTGTTGAGGCCTGGAAAATCACAGGCAACAACAGTAAGGGATTCTCCCCATTCAACATTCTCAACTAGTCCGTGACTGTTTGGTGTAGGGAATCCGTCCGGTTTGCGGTCCGGCTACCGTAGGTCAAGTAACAAAAACAGAAGGCTTTACCAGTTGCGGCCCGGTCCACCGTGTATATTTTTGTATTTTTTTGACTTAATGTATGAGATGCACGTGCCTAACTAAATGCAGGGTGATCAGTATGCAGGGAGCAGTCACAACGTGATGCGCAGGTTCTTACCTCTCGTCTTAGCGCTCACAAGCATCTAAATCACTTACAACAAGAAATTAAAACTAACTACCTAATCTATCCCTAGGGAGCAGGATTATCATTCATTGGTGAGTAATATATTTTGTGCATGCATTATGAACAGTTACAGATAGCTGATACTTCTTTCAAGACACATGAACAATTACAGATATTTGAACAACCAGATAGTCAATTGTCTATGAACAACCTTCATTACTCACAGTGGAAAACATTACAAAATATACTGAAGAGCATTCAAACAAGAACATAGGTTTAGGAAGTTAAAACACTCTCACAGCTAATGAAACACAGCTGAAAACGAAATAGTTCCCCTTCAACATTGCTCATTTAATCACATTGATACATTCCACATTACGCTTTCTCCAGCAGGCAAAGTTGCAGTTTCTGATTGTAAAACAAAATAGTTCCTCTTACAAGCAAATGGTTTACAAATTTTCCCCAGGGAAAAAAGCCCTAGTAACTTCTAACTTTCAAATATTTAAACAAATCAGCAGACCGCTTGGGTTCCCCCCAAACGTGTGACTCTTCGGTTCTTCGAGCGTTTCATATTCCTCTCTCCATCTTCTCTTTGTATGCTCATGATCAGTTGAGTAACTGCTGGACCTTTCGGATCTGCGTCTTTTGTTGCTTTCGATTTTTTGTCTTTTCCTTTGCTTGTCTCCCTTACAACTCTACCGGTTTCGATTTGATTTTTTTTTAAACTGTCAAGCTACACCTTCACACCGTGGTCGCCCCAACAGTCCCTTGAGTTTTACCTACAATCAATTATAGTGCATCATTCGTTGCAATGGCATTTTAAACGTTAACTTAAAACCACCTGAAATGGCTAATCCACAAGAAAACGGCCAGGTGCATTCTTTGATCTGAGAATTTTAATAAATGGACGAGCTTTGACTAAGCCTTGAGCGGGAAAGTTCTGAATCGAAAGCCGAAAGGATAACGACATCAGATGTGAAAAGGCTTTCCTAGGCACAACGGTGGAAAAGGAGAGGTTAAGGATACGTGACCTGCTGGCAGGAACACTCTCAATCAAAAGTCGGAAGGCTTTACACTTCGGAGTCTTAACTTCTTTGGGAGCCGCAACGGCGAGAGAAGAAAAAATTACGGGCAAGCGACTAAAAGACTGATGCATCGGCTGGCGGAGCGTTTTGGACTTCGGACGCTTAGCTGATTTGGGAGCCGCAACGGCGGAAGCGAAAAGGTTACGGATATGCGACCGGAGGGCGGGAAAAATTCTCAATCAGATGTCGGAAGATATTTACATCGAAAGCTGAATGACTTTCCCAGCCGCAATGGTGGAGAAGGAAAGGTTAAAGACACGCACGACTAAAAGGCTGATAAGCATCGGCAGTTGGAGCGCTTTGTACTTCGGGCAGCTAACTGGTTTGGGAGCCGCAACGGCGGGAGCTAAAGAAGACTACATCCTCCAATCAAAATAAAATGCTCCGATCAAAATAAAACCCTAAGTGCTTAAGACTCTGAAATCCAGCAACGGTTAAACCATTTCTCCTCTGAAACGGTGGCCCTTCAACAAGCAAACCCAAACTTAAAATCTGTGATCCAAAAACAACTTTGAAACACACGCAACTTCTGAAAACCAGGACGAGTGTTAGCCTTCAATAATCATTCAAAATTAAAGTATGATCAAAACAGTTCACGGATCCAAACGA
This sequence comes from Pseudotsuga menziesii, assembly GCA_001517045.1. Taxonomy (NCBI): domain Eukaryota; kingdom Viridiplantae; phylum Streptophyta; class Pinopsida; order Pinales; family Pinaceae; genus Pseudotsuga; species Pseudotsuga menziesii. The sequence goes on along the minus strand of LPNX010019460.1, from coordinate 101,372 downwards.
TTAAAACAACTCTAAATCATGAGGAGGGGACCAAAATTTAAGAAATTTTGGGAAAACAGTTGCAGCCGCAACACTTCGCTAAACGACTTATTGGTGTCGACTGCAAACTCGGTGACGTAGCCTTCCAAGATACTATCCAACCACACTTCAACAGCCCATGATGCCTTATTGTTGGTTTCTTGTAATTCGTGGAGCAGTGTCGGAGTCCAGTATGTCGGCTCTCCTCCTTGGAAGTTTGTTTTGTTAGAAATGAACTTTGCCAACCATTCATGCAAGAGGAAAGGAAACTCACAAAAGAACTATTCATGAGGACCATCGTGGATATATCTATCTAGCCAATGGCTCGTCGATAGCTTCGAATTCTGATTTTCAGCTTCAACAAACTCCCACAACTTTAGATCAAACCACCCTTCGATCTCTGGTCGAGTCGGATGCCAAAACATATCCTCCTCTTAATCGCAACTCGGTCCCGGTAACAGAACCATTTCTTGGAAAAAACCCACCAATAAAGCCTTGTCGATAGGGGTTCTCACTATGTCGACACCCAACCAGTGTGATCTCCCTGAGCACCGACCCAGACAGGTTTTATCCTTCCCAACAACATCCGCAGAGCGGACAAAGTCTCACCCAAGATGTTCAAGGGAGAGCTGTCAGAACCGAGTTTTCGACAGTGGGGAAGGAGGATATGGGATCCGATGGGAAAACGACATAACTTAACAGATCCAGAAATATGCAATCGACATTAACTCATTTTCATAACTACAGAGTGCATCATACATTTGTCAAAGTATCTCTATCGCAGCAACATCATTTACAAAACATCTCAACTCATAATGCAACAGCAATATAACAAACTCTTAAACATATTGCACCATCATCATTATAGCAGAAATAGAATAAACCACAACGACATCATAACAAATCACAACATCGTAACAGATCTAGACCATCGCAGCATCGTAACAAGACAAATCTCAGCAGATAGAACAGTAAAACCAAATACAAGATTTATGCATCAACTGTCATATATATTAACTATGCACAAATGATCCAAAACCAGACAATTCTTCTCCAAAATTGGAGGCTGAATACATCAAAAAGCAACCCAGATAAGTCACAAATACAATAGGAAATTCTCCAAGATCAGATCATAAGAGACCTCATGTGATCATCATGCCCAAAACTAATACTGATCATCTACTATCTAGTCCAGATGTCTCTTTAATTGCAAAACTAGATCTATAAATAGGCTTGTGCCATTACATTGAAGGTCCACTTTTAACTAACTCATAACCGCTAATGACCTATTATGACAAAACTTGGTCAAACAATATATAAAACATTGAAAACAGTTATTTTGTCGCCCCTTGCACTGATCTGGCCTTGCACGGTACCGCATGATCTTGTGCAGCTACCGCGACGCTGCGCAACTCACTTACCAAAACCCCTGCCAACAGGTGGTGAAATTGTGGTGACATGGGAGCAAATGAAACACGTTTTCCTTGCTAAATATCAAGACTATTGCAGAACTAAGGATAGGAGGGAAGAATTGTTTAAAATTGTCCAAAAAGAGGAGGAAAGTTTGGAACATTTCGTTGAAATACTTTTATACAATTTACAGAGATTTGGTCATGCTGATATTGGAAAGGGCGAGGCTCAAAATAATTCTACTGCAAGGAATTAGAGAAGACTTCCTCATTAGAGGAAATTTGGGGTCTAAAATGGGCCTTATAAGAAAACGTGCCAAAATAAGTTTTTGTGAGTTGGAATTCAAGAACCAATAGAATTTCAATAAAATAAGTCAACCATAATGGTTGAATTGACATATTTGTTATTAAAAAAACTACTTTTTTTGTTCGTATTTTCAACATATCTCATTGTGTTTTTACTCAAATTTCGATCGGGAGAGCTCGTTGGATGCGGAATCAAATTCCGCATCATCATCACGTTTTTTCAGGTATTTCTTGTTTTTGGGGTAGCGGGGTCCGTCAAAAGTATGCAGTGTGGGTACTCGTTGGATGCGGAATCAAATTCCGCACCCAACGAGCTCTCCCGATTGAAATTTGAGTAAAAATACAGGGAGATATGTCGAAAATACGAACACAAAAAGTAGTTTTTTTCTTTCTTCCTCCAAAATTAATCAATATTATTTTATTATTTTAACTATTATTTTATTATTTTCCTTAGGAGGCCCATTTTAGACCCCAAAATTCCTCTAATGTGACATGCTTAATCTGCTGGGAAAATGGTATATATCAAGAGAACATTTTTATCATATCATAGATCTATGCCGAAGATACTCTATGGGATATTCTAGAACCAATACCAGAGACTGGGATGCCCTTACATGGGCACAAAAGTCAACCAGTGGAGGGGATACTTGAGCAGAGATAGGTAATCTTCTTGAAAACTTTAAAACTGATATGATGAGTTCTATTTCCTCACAGTTGGATGTCTTGAGAGCAAAGCAGGCAAGCAAAATAAGATCTGGCACTTAGTGTATTTTGTGCTAAATGTAGAAAGAAGCACCCATTGAGGGAATGTTTGCTTGACAAGGTGGAGGTATGTGGCTTGTGTGATTTGGGTCACGATACTAAATAATTCCCTTTAATTCCAAAATTCAAGGAAATCCTTCAAGCATCCACCGTGGATGTGGAGCAAGCTTATTTCATCTCATAAAAGAAGCCTTGGAAAGCTCATGCTCCAAGTATGAATCTGAATCCTACATCTTTCAATTCTTGGAACAATATGAATAATAAGTTTCCTTCACACTATTTGTATCCCAACACTAAATGGCATCCACCTACTCATCCTACAATGCAATGTCCTACTCCTTGGATGTCATGGGCACAACACTCAAACCAACAAGCCCCTTGGTCTCCTAGTTGGAGCACCTCAACTGTGAGTTAATGACCCAGAAATCACCTATTAGACCAATATTGATCAGTATAACCAGAGTAGGATCATATAACATAAGTAAAAGACAAATTAAAATTACTCCTAGGTGTAATACCATGGTACTAAGGTATATTAATGCTCTAACAATTGTCATTGAGGATGTTCCATCCCCTGTGACCGAAGAAAGAATAAATGAACAACTTGAGAACGCAGTCGGTACATTAATCCCCATTATAGAGGATGTTTAAACATTTACTGAAACATCGACTGAAACACTTGCTAAAACACATATTGAAACCCCCCCTGTACATNACTTGAGAACGCAGTCGGTACATTAATCCCCATTATAGAGGATGTTTAAACATTTACTGAAACATCGACTGAAACACTTGCTAAAACACATATTGAAACCACCCCTGTACATATACCGAGAAATCCGCCATATCTTGAGTGACTGGACTTACAAAAATCATTAGAGCAACCTTGCTTCAATCTTCTAGGTGAACTAAAAAATATGTATGTTAAGATTCCTTTGTTGCAATCCCTTAATGATGTACCCATCTATGCTAAAACTGTTAGAGATCTGTGTGTGAAGAAACCAAGAAGAAAACCTAAAGATCCTCTTACAGTCCATGTGGTTGGGAAATTATCTGAGTTAATGATGGGAAAGGCTCCTTTGGATAAATATGATGATCCTAGTAGCAATCCCATCGTTACAGTACATATTGGGTATATTGAGATTCCTAATGACTTAGTAGACTTAGGGGAAACAATAAATGTGATGACTATTGAAACTGTGAATAAATTGGGACTCACCAACCTTAGAAAAAATCCCATGGTATTAGAATTGACCGATAGATCCACCATTAGACTTGAAGGAATTTTGGATGACTTGGTAGTTTATGTCGATTCATGGGAATACCCTGCAGATTTTCTTTTCCTCCATCCTAAATAACAATTGGGGGGACATCGATTAATTCTAGGAAGACCATGGTTGGAAACAACAGATGCATATATCAGTTGTAGATCAGGGTCTATGACAATATCTGATGGGATCGATACTCAGAGCTTGATTTTATATCCTCTAGCCAAACCTAGATCAGATGTTGATACTCCATTATGAGTATATTTGGAGGAGGAAGAAAATGCTCAAACCTTGCTAACCATAGGAAGGGATTTAACCTTTAAAAATGAAATCAAGGATGATACCATCTGTATTTTTATCAATGAGCCAACGTTGGTTACCAAACATGCATATCAAATCCTGGATAGCAAATTGAGTTAACTTGAACAAGAAGAAATTTACCGACTAAGCCCTAGATAAAAGTGTCGAAACTATTCCCATACTTGAGAATTTAAAAAGAATCCCAGTAGACATTGAACATGGAAATACCCTCAACGTTAATCCCAACCTTGTACCCGATGAACTACAGCGTTTGATTACATTGTTGAAACAGTATAAGGGAACCTTCGCGGGAATACATAGGCATGAGAGGAATTCCCTCTGAGTTGTGTACTCACCACATCTATATTAAGAATGACTGTAGGCCCATATGTCAATCAAAATGCATAATGAATCCAAATCTGAGAGATATCGTGAAGGAGGAAATTCAAAAACTTTTAAAGGTTGGGTTTATCTACCCTATTTCAGACAGTGAATGGGTTTCCCCATTAGAATTGTGCCTAAGAAGAATGGAAAATGGTGCATATGTGTGGACTATCGAGAGCTTAATAAGGATACACAAAAAGACCATTTCCTTTTTCCATTTATTGATCAGGTCTTGGATACCTTGTTTGGTAAAAAAATATTCTCCTTTTTAGATGGATTTAGCAGGTATAACCAGATTTAGATTGCCCATGAGGACCAAGATAAGACTACTTTTACATGTCCTTGGGGAACTTTTGCATATAGGGTGCTTCCTTTTGGGTTATGTAATGCACCGACTACACTTCAACGAGTTGTTTGGAATATTTTTTGAAATGGTTAATGATTGCATGGAAATTTTTATGGACGATTTTACACCTTATGGTAGCAATTTTGATGAAGCTCTGAAAAATTTGGAAAAGGTTTTAAAACATTGTGATCAGAATCACCTATCTCTCAGTACTGAAAAATGTCATATGATGAGGAGTGAAGGTATAGTCCTGGGACATTTTATATATGTTGCAGGCATACAAGTGGACCCTGCCAAAATTAAGGTAATTCTGAATATTCTCATTCCCGGAACGCAGAAAGAGGTATGTATATTTATTGGGCATGTTGGTTATTATAGACGTTTTATTGAAAAAAATTCTAAGCTAGCATCTCCTCTATTTACCTTGCTAATGAAATATGCACAATTTAATTGGACAGATGCATGTCAAACAACATTTGCAGAATGAAAGAAGAGGTTATCTACAACACCTATTTTGTGTGGGCCTAATTGGGCCTTACCTTTCCATATTTATTCTAATGCTTCAGATATTGCCATTGGGGTTGTGTTGGGGAAGCAAGAAGTCCATAATCCATATGTTATATATTACATTAGTAAGAATTTGGCCCATGTTGAACTTAATTACACGGTAACTGAAAAAGAATTCCTTGTTTTCATTTATGCCATCAATAAGTTCTGACACGATATCATCGGGTATTCTACTTTGATCCACACTGATCACTCAACTATTGGATATATGATGAACAAACCTGTTACTAATGCCCGAGTGACTAGGTGATTATTATTACTGCAAGAATTTGATATTACTATTATTGATATACCAGGAAAGGAAAATGGTGTTGATGGTTTTCTTTCTCGACAAACAAACAATGATGATAATTCTCCGGTCAAGGATTCTTTTCCTTATGAAAAATTATTCGCAGTTTCAGCTCACTCATCGTGGTATGCAGATATTGCTAACCATATTGTTATAGGAAAGCTTCTAGCGCACCTATCAAAAAGGGAAATAATGAGGATCATTCAGTAAAGTGTCAGGTACTATTGGTTAGTGGGATATCTCTTTTACACATACCTAGACCTGGAGATCAAACGATGTGTAAGGGAAGATGAGGTCCACAATATCTTGAAAGCATTCCATTATGAATAGTGTGAAGGACATTTTTCCGACAAAAGAACTAGACATAAGGTGCTGAGAATGGGTTATTTCTGCCCACCCTGTTTCAAGATGCAAAAAGGTATGTGCAAGCCTGTGATAGCTACCAAAGGATGGGTCAACCCAATAGGTTGGACAAAATTCCACTTGAACCACAGTTGGTGGTGGTACATTTTGATAAATGGGCCCTGGATTTTGTAGGACCTAGTAACCCTCCTTCAAAACATAAATTTCTATTTAGGTTTGTACAGACTACATGACCAAATGGGTGGAAGCCACAGCTCTAGTGAGAGAAACCGATCAAGCTGTTATAGATTTCATGTATGAAGAAATTTTTATTCACTTTGGGGTTCCTAAAGAAATAGTAACATATGGAGGATCCCATTTTGTATCTCGTAAACTTGGAAGCTCTTCTGTAGAAATACTATATCCAACATAGAATCACTTCACCTTACCATCCACGGGATAATGGCCAAGTGGAAAGCACGGATAAAGTAACTGAAGCTATCCTCACGAAGACGGTGAAAAGGAATCGCAGAGATTGGGCTGAGAGACTCCCTGAAGCGCTATGGGTAGATCAGACTACATGGAATAATACCACAAGATTCTCTCCTTATGAGTTGGTATATGGGAAAAATGTGTCTTCATTGTTGAATTTGAAATCAAGACTTTGAGAACAGCGTTAGAAGCAAATTTAGATCTAACAGAAGCTCAAAAGGACCAGCTGAATCAATTGAATGAACTCGATGAGAAACACGCAATTTCTATGCATCAGACTTCAGTTGTTCAACAACAACTCTCCAGGTGGCATGACCGATTCATTAAGAAGAGGATGTTCCATGAGGGATATTGGGCCTTATTATACAATTGACAGTTCAAGAAGGATTTAAAGGCTAAATTATGCACTAGATGGTTGGGACCTTACAAAGTGGATACGGTATTTGGAAATTGGGTTGTTCGATTGACCATGATTGATGAGAATCAAACCCCACTCTTTTCTAATGTCCATCAGTTGCGCCTCTATCATAAGCCACTCTCAATGGATGCATTTGTCTCGCATGTTGTCGCTGATCAAAACTGTCAATTGGTACTGTTATCACCCAATAATTGTCCTATGGTTTTGGTAGGAAATCACTAGGGTAACCATTTCAAACCAATCTTTAGACTGTATTCTAGCCTATACAGTCAGAGAGGGCTCTCTCTTTGTCACAGGAAAATTCACATACACATATAGATTTAAGGAAGCGCTCAGAAGGCTATAATTTTGAAGGGAACGGGTCGTTAGGGTTTTAAAGAGTGTAAGACAAACAAACAGACAGTGCCATTGGGAAATGGAGTCAAATCCTGAAACATTCAAGGACTTACAACATAATGACTAGTGATAACCTTCGTAATTTGAGGCAAAGTGTTAATATTTAGCTAAATATATTTTGAGAGATGGAAGGAGGAAATGAGAAGAATCCCAATGAAACAGGAGGCACCTATCTATGGATGAATCTCCTGAAACACCTTTATAAGAAGCAACAGTAAAGGATGATAACTGAAATGGAGCATCTAACAAAGGATGAATTCCAAGAAATTTACCATAAACACATAATAAATGCATTATCTGATGCAAGGAGCGCTTAACAGAGAACGAATTCCTTGCATGCAACTAGAAACGCATTAGCATAAACTACACATACATGGAATGAAGCACACAGGAGAACACAGACTGAATATTGAACACCGTGATGAATATCAGACACTCATGAAATACTTTGTATTTATACTTCCAAGAAAAGTTGTAGAGGTACAAAACCAAGCACAAAGGCTTCCAAAATGAATGTTGAAGCCCTTATTCCTCTATTGAGGCTATATTTATAAAGTAGTTTGCCTTTGAGACGAATCTCGAAGAAGAGCACCAAAAATTAGTTTACATCATGGGATTAAACCCGCACACACTAAATCTTAACAAATTCTGAGTTGGCGGATTCATCATGATCGCAAACAAATCGGGAAAGAACGCTGGGATGCGCGTGGTGGATCAATGGAAAACTTGACATCTGGGACTCAAACTTGCTTGATGAAAATGACTGTTCAGAGCATCTCCGAATGGCTTGCAACAAATGTATTCCTCCTTGCATCTTGAACTTGCGAAATTGTTTTTTAACCGTCGATCTCTGCAAGATTCTTCCCGCACCGTTGATCTGAGAAGCTGTAAATCTTCACGAAAAGCGGACTTCCAGCTTCCTCGAAGCTCAATTTTAATCTTTCCACTTCCTCCTTTTCATAAACCGTTGATTTAAGTGGAATATTTTCAAGACGTTAATCTGAGATTAAAATGGCAGAAAAAGGATCATGGGATGCGGATTTACAACTTTTTCGACATTCAACTTCGATCTTTCCGCTTCCACCTTTTTCTGGACCATTGATCTATGCGGAGTCATCCTTAGCCATTGATATGAGATCAAAGATGTGGAATGTTTCTGGATCATCGATCATGTGGATCGCGGAATGCAGACTTCCAACTTTTCACGACCAAATTTATGTCTTTTCAGCTTTTCGCCTTTCCGATTCTGCCTTTTTACTCCCGCCCAAATGGCGAAAAGTAGATCCTGAGTTCACCAGCCTTTATGACTGAATTTTTTCCTTTTTCGCTTACCACCTTTTTGATTCCATCCTTTTAATCCTGCCAAAATGGCGGAAAGTGGATCGCGGGTTCACCAACTTTTACAACCGAAATTTCTCCCTTTATGCTTTTTCGCTCCCAATTTTCCCTCGGTAGAAATGATCTGCGGCCTTTGATTTTCTCCACTATGCATCCTGGACCTCCATTCTTGTCACCCTATGTCCTTGAGTTTATTTTCTTATTCTTTTTTCTTTTACTAGACTAAACTTTTGCAGGGGCATTAGTGTAGATGCATATTGTAAAAATCCCCAAAATTTAGCATAGGTGCTAATAGCGGCTCCAACTTGGGGATGTTATCCTCCCTATGAGGTAGCAAAGAACCCAGTAGACCAAGTGCCTACTCCATTTGGTCCCTCTGTACTTTAGAAACCCCAGCAAACTACACCGTTTTACTTTATCTTGAATTCCCGTCGTCTCAAAATTTGTTCTAGGGCTTGTAACTTCAAATTCACACACAAAACAAGAAAACCAAATGGAAGCTCCTCCTGGAGACCTTACTGCCTTCACCTCGGGATTCAATTCTATTAGAGATGCATCCACACATTAAAATGAAATGGTATATACAATGACATGGGAAACTGAACTGTCTTACATAAAGTATTGCTTGAGGAGCCTTCCATTTACAAGAGCTCCAGATACCAAACCACCCTCCATTTCCTCCAGTATGTAGGAATTCTTTCCTCTAAAACCTACAATTATGTAAGGGCCCTTCCATAGGTGATCAAACTTTCCATTCTTTCCTTTCTCTTCATGGAGTGCATCCCATAGAAAAACTACATCCCCCATCTGGAAATCATCAACCTGTGTCCTCTTATCAAAGATCTCTTTCATTTTATCTTGAAATTTCTAAGTTCTATAAAAACGTTGCTCTCTTTGCTGCTATAGTTCAACCAATTGATACATCCTCCTCTGAGTTGGATGGGTTTCAGTGTCTTCTTCCTGTAACAATATCATCACTGGAAAACTTAGGGAACTAATAAATATTACCTCGGAACTATAAACCAACTTGAATGGTGAAGTTCCAATGGATTTCTTTACACTGATTCTGGCAGCCCAAAAGTCATGAGTCAATTTTGTGTGCCAAGCCTTCTTGTTGTCTTGCAGCAGCTTTTTGATGATCCTCATCAGGCTTTTATTTGAAGATTTTGTCAACCCATTTTCCTGTGGATAATAGGATGTGGAATGCCCCAACTGTATGTGATATTTGAAACAGAATTCAACCATATTCTTTGATTTGAATGCTGCAGCATTATCAGTGATCAAATTCCTGGGAACTGTTGGCCACTTTTCCTAACTCGCATGACCCAAGTTCTGTGCAGCCCGTCGATCCAACAACTACTCGAGATACCAGCCTGAAAGAGCAAGCCCTGTAAACAACACCTACGAAGCAGGTGCAATCTCACCCAAGATATCTCCTCTATGGGTAACCACCGGAACCATGTTTACATGATTGTTGAGGGATTATAGTCCCTTGGCATGCGGCCAAGGTGCTCAATGAAGGTAACATGATGTCTACATGAAGGAGTTGGTCTTGCATGACCAATCACAACTATATGTCATCACGCGCAACTTATCCTTGTTCTCAACCTCACAACTGGCACAACCCATGCTGCGCAGCTGACTCATACTAGCAGACCATCTGCGACTTACGTCGTGACTTAAGACAGAAGCGCACGACCGACATATATATATATCTCTCAATGACACCTTTCCTATCATTTATCTACTGATTACATGATATCATCAGATAGTTAAGCAGAAGTTTTAACACTATACAAAAAGCAAATAGTAACCATTCACATAAACATTCATAACATTAATCATCCATTCAAACGCAAGAGATAACATGGAAGCCCATCTGGGAAAAACCACCAAGGTGCTCTTCATCTGGCATGGGAAAAGGATACAACACCTTGCAATCTATGGGATGCAGTGATCTTAATATATCTCTTTAAGACTCAGACTTATGGTTCTCATGCTCTCTGGTTCGTTCTTCTACCCTACCTTTACTCCTAGCAGTCTGCGCACATAATAGCCAGACCCACGGCTCAACAAACTCCTACCACTACCTGAATATTCCTGATTCTTCTCTTCCTGCAATCTCTACAACATTACAGCAAAATGGCGTCCTTCCCCGTGGGCCTCCATGGAACAACCAAACAATAACTAGAAAAATAGACCTAAGCAGAGTTACAACTTACTAACACAGTCATAACCCTCCAATAACCAACTAAAGTAATCGTCACCAAAAAAAAGCAACCTTGTAACTATTGAATCCCTCCTACTTTACATGACCATGCAAGGTCGACTACATACAGGCAGTCTGTTAACTGTCACCATAAACCGCCCCTTAGGCTAAAACTGGGATGATCATGACTCGACATGAGGCACTATCAGCCAGACTTACAATTATTCCTTCATACGTGCATGGATGCAGGCCTACGCTGCCTTAGACGCCCATGATCTGTCCCTATCACTTTCCAGCTGTTACCACTTGCACGCTCCCGTGCTTCCCTTTCCTTTGTCGTGCATGTCTCCTTTCTATCTGCGTTGGTCCTTTGCTTCCTTTGTGATCTTCCTTTGTTTTTTCGTGTGCGCGGCGCACCTTCTTTGCTTGTGTGTGAGCTTCTTCCTTGCGCTCTTTTCCCAGGTCAACAAGCCCCCAACACTCACATGTGACTCGTCCTGAGCCACGAAGCAAGGGACATATGAGGAGGCACGATCTACGCGGCATCTTTTTCAAAATTTTATTTTATTATCTCATTAGAGGAAATTTGGGGTCTAAAATGGGCCTTATAAGAAAACACGCCAACAATAAGTTCTTGTGAGTTAGAATTCAAGAACCAATAGAATTCCAATAAAATGAGTCAACCATAATGGTTGAATTGACATATTTGTCATAAAAAAACTACTTTGTTTGTTCGTATTTTCGACATATCTCCCTATGTTTTTACTCAAATTTCGATCGGGAGAGCTCGTTGGATGCGGAATACAATATAGTTTTTTTCTTTTTTCCTCCAAAATTAATAAATATTATTTTATTATTTTCCTTAGGAGGCCCATTTTAGACCTCAAAATTCCTCTAATGTTTTCTTTTTTTTTCTTGCGCACCTTCTTTCGCTTAATTCTTTGCGCACTTTTTTTTTCCCGGTATTTCCTATACCGCAGCTTCTTCCCATACTTCTTTCTCGGCATCCTCTGAAAACTATTAACAATTTTTGGATTACAAAGCTCATATAACTTATTTCTCGACATCCTTTGAAGACTATTGATGGTGAGTTCGAGCTATACGCTTCTTATTGAGACCAAAATCCCAACGAACAATAATGTTGTCTTTTCTCTGGAACTCTTTCATCATCTTATCATAGTCCGTCTCCAATTTCACCAAGGGTCGCCAGTGTCCCATTCCGACACAACAATCCACTTGTCATTATCTTTCTCAGGATCCTAGGGTTTTCCATGTGCTTGCAGCGGCTTGTTCTCTTGCTGCTCTTCCTTGGTTTCATCTTTTCTACATCTTGCTCTTAACCACCCTCTTTTCCATAGATATGGACTTTGAAGAATTGTCCATATTGAAAACTAGCAAATCCCTGAATGCAAGGGTGGTGGAGGTGAATGATTCACCAAACTTTGACAAATTTCACCTCCGCAGCATAGTTTACAAGCCGTATCTGGCCATGTGGCCCTCCCCAGGTCCCTCGACAAATGGATACCTCGCCTGGGCTACCGAAAGTTGAGCCTACTCACTAGCCTTGCAGACTTTGTGAAGTGCAGCAGGGAACCTAGCCCTTGCCCCACAAAGGTTATTAAATGAGGCAGGGACTCTAGTCCCTGCCGGAGTCCTTTCAAGTGTCATAGCCAGGGCTGCTATCGTACTGAATTCTAAATAGCCAAGGATGACTTCACCAAAGACTTCTAGCTGGGTCGAATTAACTTGCAAACTGCTAACACCTTCCTTATTCCCATCTTTAGAGATACCAGACACATTGAAGGCTGCAGTAACTGCTTTAGCCCGCGGGCCTGCTCGGCATGACACACCCCAACCCATTTGTAACTATAACTGATGCTCAAGCAGCACGACCAAGTGATGTATGTTGGTTGTAGGGGCACCCCTCTCTTATAGGAGGAGCATCGGTCCACCCACCGTGTAGGCTTATCCAGGTGCATCATTAGGACAAGACCTTCATCTGGTGTACTAGATTTTCTTCTTATATTTTCTATGATTGCCGCCATCATCACTTCCCCATACTGACAGATGTGATCGAGTATTGATGTGCTGGATGATCACCGTCATAGATTTTCCCACACTTGATCCGCCCGGGGTGTTGTCCTGTCACAAGTGCCAAATCTTTTGGGAATCTTCATGCATTTAACGATCTGTCAGTGTATGCTAGCTTTCTTTGATGTATCATCAATTGTTTGAGTTGGTTTCTTGTCGGGTTTACAACGCACCATGGTGCCTGCACAACTTTGTCTTTTCGTGCGACTTCATTGTCTGCATGCACGCAGCTTCCTCTTGTTGCTCATATTGCGCAGGGGATGCCTCCCTTACTGCTTTCTTCAAAAAAAAAATGTTTTTGCTTTGGCTACATGCCTTGGCCTTATTTCCTTGCACAATGCTAATTTGTTGGCGTCGGCTCAGGCTGTGCAGCAGGATGAACCTTGTCCTAAAATGTCTTCACCATTTGTTCAACCTTAGCAACTTCCTCTGAAACTTCCTCTGCTTGCGCAGCCAACTGTTCAACACGGTTGGAATGGACATGCTGGAACAATTCCACCTCTATCGAGTGCACTATTCCTTGAAGTTTTTGTTGCACCAGCTGATTAAGGTCTATGAGCCACTCGGCTGTTGACTGATATTCCTCAACTTAATCTTCCCTAGCCTTTTCTTGTTCATGAAGGGTCTACACTTCTTGTTGTAGTCTCTTGATCTCTGAATTTTTTACGACCTTCTGCTGGAGAGGTAGCTTTCTCATTTTTGCCTTTGCAGCACTGATTTTTTCAACTATATGATCTTCGAGCAGTGCTCCCCAAATGGTAGCAATAGTATCTGCATCCTTTGCGCAGAGTGTCTCTTCCTCTTTGATTTTCTCCTCAAATTCAGACGCTGCTCTTCTTCTTTCCTCATGCACCTCGGGGGTGTGCTTGGCATCTACCTAGTTCGTAGATATTCCACTTGCTGCCGAAGATCCTGTGTGATCTTTGTGAGCCTGGTCAATTTAGCCAGGGTGTCTTCATCTTCTTTCCCTGCTTCTGGCGAGAATGCTGCAATGCCATTATTGACAAAGCCCACCAATGCGACACAGTTCTACTCACGTGCTAGTATTTCCTGCTCTTTCTCGGCAAGAAGGTTGATACGCCCCTGCAGTTCCTGCTCTTTTTCCTTCAATAGGGCCTTGCGCAGTTTGGCCTTCCTCTACTGTTTTTCCGCCTGGTAAGCAACAACATTTTTCCTTAGCCGAATTTTGGATGCGGCTGCCTGTTGAACGTTATAAACTTCCTCCAAGGTGCTTGGAGAAGTCTATCTTCGCGTTGTTATCATCAGGACCCGCGCTTGTCTTTGCATCTGCCTCCAGTGCCTGCCTCTGAATCACCACTTTGATCGGCGGTACTAACATTGGTGTAACTAGTGGAACGTTGGGATCAACACCATATGTCTCGACCTCCATAGTGGCTTTGACATCTTGAATAGCCTTTGTCAGCTTATTGAGGTGGTTCTGGACTTGGGTAGCAATGTTTAATTACTGCGTCCTAAGACTGGAGAGGTAATCTTGCGCAAATTTAGCAACAGTGTCGACAAGTTCCTACAGATCGTCTTTAGTCAATGTGTTCGTGTTCGTCGTTCCATCGGATTTCTGCTTCTTCCTAGACGATTGGCCCTCTTCTTGTTGTACATGTATTTGTGTCTGTGCCTGATCTTGACTTGGAGGCCATTCTAATGGATGATGGTCTGAGTCATCCATATCATCATCGCCTTTGATGTGTTCCTGTAGCAAGGGTTTCTCCCTTACTATAGGGCAGGAATGGCTACCTTCCATCTATAGGATGAAAGGGTAGGGTTCCTGATGGTAATGCAAGAAAAACGAAACTGAAAGAAGCAAAGAACAGAATGAAAAGAGATGGAAACCCTACACACAAGGTTAGAATCCAGAAACTTGCATACAAGTAGTTAGAACATAAAATAAACCTGTAAGCAAACTAAGTTAGAAAAACTAGAAAAAAAATGACAAGAAACAAAGCTTATACCTCTTGGTGGAAATGGGCCACCATGCCCTAGCTTGGAGAAGCACCTCTCTCTTTTAGCAATGGGTGAGCTATGGCTCAAAGGAAAAATGGATAAGAGGGAGTGTGGGTGGCTTGAGAGGAAAATGGTCTCAAGGCATCCACTCGGGCAGCATAACAGTATGCACGAGAGGAATGATTTGAGAGTGACCCCCACCCCTCTATTTATAGCTTTTTTGGGTTTTTGGGGGTTTTTTGGGTTTTAAGCCCCTGGTTGGGCTTTAGCCCCTTTTTGGGGATTTTAGCCCCTTTCGCCCTATCTTTAGCTCCTTTTGGGGTTTTAAGCTCCTTTGAGGGGCTTTAGCCCCTTTTTGGAGGCTTTAGCCCCTATGAGAGCTATTTTGGCTCTTTTTAGGGGATTTTAAGCCCTTTTGCTCATTCTTAAGCCTTTTTTAGGGTGTGGGGGTCCAACGGGGTGAAATGAGGGTCGTGCATGGGTGTCCTTGGGTGGTGTAGGCCATGTAGAGTTGAGTGAGGGATTTTTTTGATTAACAGTTCCTGCGACGTATCATCCTGGGTATCATCACCTTCATGCTCTTCACCATTAACTTGGTGAAGCGGCAGTTCCTCTACGTTCTGTTCTTCAGGCAGTGGCTCTGCTAGTGGGCCACGCCATTCCTCTAGCCAAAGATTAACAATTGCATCCACATCGTCGTTTTTCACCATGAAGCTCGCATGGTGCGCCTTCTTGAGTGGGTCCTTTGTTGGCAGCAGGGTTATAGTATGCGCATCATCTTGAAACTTGATGAATGTGTCGTACTTGTGTATAGTTGCGGTGCAGATCCTGTGGGACTGTCGAACAACCTCATGTAGCACCTTTGTGTGCATAAAGAATGCAATGTTGTTATCTTTCTAGTAATCGTTGTCCGCCTTATCTTCCCATAGATTCTGGTACCTTGCACCCAAGCAAGATAGTGGGACATCCATCTGTATATAGTATGGTGAGTTAGCCCAGACAGTGAACGAAATCAAAATCAACAGCTAGGAATAGTGGATTTTGTCCTTCCTTATGTTGAGCCAGTATCGTATCATCTATAAGTACGTTTAGCAAGTACCGTGACCAGTTGAATTTCCCTCCTAGCACACATAAATCTACAAGTTCCACCACTGCTGCTGAACATTGTGTGGGTATCATCTTATGGAATATCTTACGAGATAAGATCTTTGTGGAAACACACACACTTTTGTCCTAGATGGGACCAATCAAGTAGCCCCAGCCCACTCGCTGAAGGTTATTTTTTCACTTGATAGGTTTAATGTCTTGCTTGTCCAGGTACAACACGAGATCGCCGCCTTCGTTTGGGAGTCCAGTGATCCTTGCAATTAGCTCGGTGTCAACGGGATATGGTTGATCCAGCCATAGGAATCCTCCATGGAAGCACACCGGTAACTGCTTCATGTATGTATTGACTTGTATGCTATGGCCAACGTGGGGCATGAATAGCATGTTGGTCAGACCTGCGCAGCCAAGTCCCTTGGCCCAATCCTTTGGCTTAAGCACCTAGGCATCACTTGTAGTGGATTGGGTCATGACCATACAGTCTTTTATCTACAACCCCTCCTACTGTCGAGTGTCAAAGTCTTGGAACTTCAACACAGCCAACTCGGGGATATCCCTCAGCAAGGTCATGTCGATAGGGATCTGCGGCGCTACCAGAGTAGTCACTGCCTGCTTTGGGAGATATGCCTCCCCTGCATCAGATCTCCTTGGTCAAATGTAACGTGGGAAATTTGAATTAACCTTCTCTACCTCTAGTTCCCTCTGTGGTAGCAAGCCTTCGTTCCTGACATCTTTTGCTTGCTCGCCAGCAGGTGCCTTTCCTCGCCTTTGCGAAGCAATTAGAGCCTTACGTTTCCTCTGTTATGGTGGTGTTCGTGTAGACACCTCTCTCGGTTGCATCTCACTGGGAGGCCTCAACTCTCTCTCAGGTACTACAGCTACTTGTTGCAATCCTAGAGAAACTAGCATTCTCTAAGCTGGGTTCGGTATAGCATGCAAACCAGAGGTTGGAATGGTAGCATGACCATCCCATCTACTTTGTTGCTTTCGTGTTATTTCCATGGAGTTGATCTCCGGTGGCTGCTATGGTTGTTGATCCTCGATTGGTTGTATTTCTACTTCCTCATCAATGGGGCAACTAGAGATGGCAGTTGCGTCTGATGCCTCACTCTCACTAGGAATGTTAATTACCATGGACGTTGGCGTTATTGAACATGGATGGCAGGGTTTAGCTTTGTGATGGCGTGGCTATGATTTTCATTGTGCGTAACAAACTGTTTGATGGGAAAGCCAAATATTTACACAACCCTCGATGTCTTTCAATCATCATTTGACAGGAGGTCGAGGTCTAATCAATTTCCCGGGTTGCTTCTACCGACGCTTTTTCCATTAACTTTTGTAACTGGATTTTTGGGTTGTACCTGTCAGGATAGTTATGGTAGTTATTGCAAGGACGGGTGATGGGATCAAAAAGTATGCCCCCATGTTCCTCATACTGTGTCGAGTTAATGTCACGCAACTGTCACAGCTTCCCGAATCTTTGTCAGAGATTCGTTGTTTTAATTCTATCCAGCCTGTCATTCCCTCTTTTTGCATCCTTTTGCCACTGATTGCGTTGTCTTGAGTACTAATGGATTTTTTCTTTGCTCGCACTTAGCAAGGCAGCAATAAACCACTCTTTGTGCTACACATCAGACATTTGGAAGCTTACTTTGGCCATCAATGTTTTGAACCGCTGATCAAAGTCCCACACGGTTTCTGTGAGAGCCTGCTTAATCTCCTTAATCTCAGTAATGCATTGCGACTCCGATTTAGGTTTCCTAAACTCAGATATCATTGCACCTTGGATCTCTTCAAGGGTCTTCTGCATTTTTCCAATTGGTGTGGCACAGAACTTCATGAACCAGTCTAGTGTGCAACCCCTCAAGGTCATGATCATCTGCGCTTTCTTTATGTCCACATTATGGACTAGATGCACCATCCAAATAGCTTCACAGAGGAACCAATGCTACTCTGGTTCCTCTATTCCATTCCCATTAAATGTGGGTAACCAGACATCTATCGCAACCATTGAGTTAGCGGCATGTTTTTCTGGTTCAGTATTCACAAGAGGTGTACCTTCTCGCACACTAGTCGCATGGATAACACTACATGTATTAGCAATCCTTTCTGGGGATGAAACTCTAGATCTTACCTCTGGTGATATTGTTGGGGTTATGTAGCCACGTCCTTACCTTGACATCCCCTCAAAATCCTCAGAGTCTTTCGGTCCTTCCGAAATCGGGCTATAGTTCTCCTCTTCGTCGCAAGACCCTTCGTCTTCGTACGAACATATTTCATGTTCGCTTCCCTCAAACAAGGTAGGATTCTTATGTCCCCTTTTGGTTTTCCTTCTCTTTCCCGGTATGAATATTCTTCCACTCCTTAGGACTCCAAATTCTAATCCAGGTTCTGTGCTTCCTGGGAACATTTCAACTCACCCCTTCCCATCTTCTCAATAGGTCGTCTATGACATAGCCTCCTTAGATACACAACTCAACTACTCATCTGCAAAATATCCTTCTCATATGCAAGCAATTTTATCCATGTACTGATACGTAACAAATATCTCCTTCGGGGTCCTTGGAAAAAATTTCTTTCGGCTTCATTATATGAGGTTATAGTATCTACTACAAACTCACTAATATATCCTTGTAATATACTATCAACCCAAAAATCAATAGCTCTAGAAATAGGGTTACTTACATTAGTTACCTCATGAACCAACTAATCGCTCCACTCAACAATCTCCCTTCTCTGGAAATTTGTCTGCTTAGTCACCAATCTTGACAACCATTCATGCAATAAAATGGGGAACTCAGCAAAGAAGATCTCATGAATATCAGAGTATATATATTCGTCTATCCATTTCTCTATGCTCAACCGTGTCCCTACACTCTCTTCTTCTGTGAATGCTAACGTTTTATAGTCCATCCAGTCTTCTATCTCCTTCTTCATCGGGTGCCACAACATTTCCCTCAATTTGGTCAGTAAGGTCCCAGCAATGGAACCATTTGTTGGCCACTTTTCCTAACTCGTGCGACCTAGGTTTTGCGCATCCCATCGATCCAACAACTACCCAAGATACCAGCGCGACAGAGCAAGCCCCGTCGGCAACACCTACGAAGAAGGCGCAGTCTCACCGGAGATATATCCTCGATGGATAACTGTCGAAACCATGTTTTTGCGATTGTTGAGGGATTATAGTCCCTTGGCGCATGGCCAAGGTGCTCAACGAAGGCAACAAGATGGTTGGATGGAGGATTTGGTCTTGGGCGACCAAGCAGAACTATATGTCATCGCGTGCAACTTATCAGTGTTCTCAACCTTGCAACTGGTGCAACCCGTGTGGCGCAGATGACTCATACCAACATACCATCTGCGACTTACGTCGTGACTTAAGACAAAAGTGCATGGGCAACATATATATACATATCTCAATAACACGTTTCTTATCATTTATCTACTGATTACAGGATATCATCAGACAGTTAAGCAGAAGTTCAACATTATACATAAAGAAAATGGTAACCATTCACATAAACATTCATAGCATTAATCACCCATTCAAACGCAAGAGTATCGCAGAAACCCATCTGGGAAAAACCACCAAGGTTCTCTTCATCTGGCATGAGAAAAGGATACAGCACCTTGCAGTCTGTGGGATGCAAACTGATCTTAAGATATGTCTTTAACACTCAAACTTATGGTTCTCATGCTCTCTGGTTCGTTCTTCTACCCTACCTCTACTCCTAGCGGTCTGTGCACACAGCAGGCTCAACAACCTCCTATAACTACTTGACTCTTCCTGAGTCTTCTCTTCCCGTAATCTCTATAACATTACAACAAAATGGCATCCTTCCCCATGGGCCTTCATGGAACAGCCAAATAATAACTGGAAAAATGGACCTAACCAGAGTTACAACTTACTAACACAATCATAACCCTCCAATAACCAACTAAAGTAATCGTCACCAATAAAAATCAACCTTCTAACTATTGAATCCCTCCTATTTATACTATTTTACATGACCACGCACGGTCAACTGCATACAAGCAGTCTGTTAACTGTCACCATCAGTCACCCCTCAGGTTACAGCTATGGTGATCATGACTCGACACAAGGCACTA
This sequence comes from Pseudotsuga menziesii, assembly GCA_001517045.1. NCBI lineage: Eukaryota > Viridiplantae > Streptophyta > Pinopsida > Pinales > Pinaceae > Pseudotsuga > Pseudotsuga menziesii. The sequence goes on along the minus strand of LPNX010019460.1, from coordinate 81,264 downwards.
TCGGCCTGACTTACAATTATTCCTTCGTACATGTGTGGTTGCAAGCCTACGCCGCCTTAGACGACCATGATCTGTCCCCATCACTTTTCGGTTGTTTCCACTTGCATGCTCCTGTGCTTCCCTTTCCTTTGCCGCGCACCTCTCCATTATGTCTGTGCCGGTCCTTTGCTTCCTTTCCTTTGTTTTGTTGCACGTGTGGTGCACCTTATTTGCTTGCGCATGAGCTTCTTCCTTGCGCTCTTTTCCTAGGCCAATAGGAACCCCAAACCTTGACAAGATGTGCTCCTCCAGAAAATGTATAATTACTATCTCAGTGGCCTGCATAGTTGGGATGGCTTCAATCCATTTAGTGAAATAATTAGTGGTAGTGAGAATCCACCTTTGCTTCCCTGATGAAGATGGGTTTATTTCTCCAATGAAATCCAACCCTCTTTGCTAGAAAGGGGCTTCAACATGTATGGGCTTCAGAGGAAATGGAAAAAGATCCCTTCTTCCTTTAAAGATATGACACTTATGGAAGGAAAACACCTCCTTATGAGTGTCAGAAAATATAGTACGCCAATAAAACCCTACCCTCGTGATCTTATTCATAGTGGTCTTCCAATAATGATGAGCTCCACATTCCCTACATGAAATTCTTCAATGAGCTTCTTTTCCTACTATTCATTTACACAGTTCAGCAGGACTCTTCCTGGCTCTTTCCAATACAACTTCCCATTTAAGATGAAAAATCTTGTTGCTTTCTGTTTGAGGAACCTGGCCCTTGTTCTATCCATATTATGTGGAGCTTGTAGATGTTGCAATACAAATATGATGTCAGTATACCATGGGGATGACAAGAAATGTGCATCCACTTGTGGCTCTGATTGTTCGTTAGGTTTTTCCCCTTTTGTTGACATTTCAACAATCATGTGCAAGATGAGATCATAACATTTGGACTGTGCCATGATTTTGACTAGTCCATGGCCTTTAATCAACTTCATGGGTTTAATCTCCAAGTCATATTCAAGTAAGATTGCTATCCATTTTCCCCTTCTACCCTCCGAGTCTGGTTGGGCTAGAATATCCTTTATTCCATTGGTGGAGACATGAGAAATAATATGAGAATGCATGATGTACACGCAGAATTCCTTCAAGGCTTGCACCAGAGCATAAGCCTGCTTATCCATAATGTTGTATTTCAGTGGAGTATCTCTCAATGTTTTGTTGTAAAAAGCAATGGGATGCTCATTTCCTTCATGATTCTTTTGTAACAATACCCCTACCATTGTATGCTCTGAAGTGGATGCTCATTTCCTTCATGATTCATGTGTCTACTTTATCTCCTTGTCCTTCCCCAACATATTAGTTATATTCCTTGTGGTCTCAGCAAAAGCAGCAACAAACCTTCTCAGAAAATTCACCTTTCCCAGAAAATACTGAACCTCAACCTTGTTCCGAGGGAGTTCAATTTTATATATTGCCTTGACCCTCTTTGCATCTATTTTGATGCCTTCTTGGGAAATTAGGTGCCCAATCAAATTCCCTTATTTCATAACAAAGTGTGACTTCTTCGGATTCAAAGAGATGTCGAATTTCCTGTACTTTCTGAACATTCAGCAGGTGTGCGATGTGTTCCTCATCGGATTTTGAAAAGACAATGGTGTCATCTAAATAGATGACCAAGATCTTGTCCTTCTCATCAGGAAATTCTACGTCCATGTCCCACCGGAAGGTTGCCCAAGCATTCATGAGTCCGAATGACATTTTTGCATACATGAAAGTGCCCCAGGGTGTGGTGAAAGTTGTCTTTTCTTGCTCCTTTGGATGTACCATGATCTGATTGTAGCCTGAGAAGCCATCTAAGGTGGAGATCCTTTGAGAGCCCACTACCCTCTACAGAATGTGGTCCATTTTAGGAAGAGGATAATGATCTTTTCAAGAAACTTTGTTCAAATTCCTGAAGTCAATGCATATCCTTATCTCTCCATTCTTCTTCCTCACCGAGACCAAGTTGGCCACCCATCTTGAGAATCCAAGAGCCACAATGATTTTTCCTCGAAGAGTCTCTTTATTTCCTTTTCCACCAGGGGTAACAACTTGGGGTTCATTCTCCTTATGTTTTGTTTGAAAGGAATCTCATTCATTTTTATTGGTATAGTGTGTTGGATTATACTTGTGTCATAATACTTTAGACCGCTATAGCTCCAAGCAAAAACATCTGAGTATTCCTTCATCAGTGAAATGCATTTATGTTTGGATTCAGGTGAGAGTGTTCTGGAGATCTTGATGATTTTTGGATGATCTTCTATCCCAATATTAACATCTTCCACATTCTCACAACTTGGGACAAGCTGAGGTTACTTAGCAACATCATCTGGGTCAAAGAGATTTTCTTTAGGAACTAAACCCCTGGGGATATAGTTACCTTTGAGCTACAGTATTTCTTTTCTATAGAGATTGTTCATATATTCCTGTTGTCCATCAATCCCCTGCAATTCTGGCCCAACAACCCTTTCAGTTTCACTACTAGCAGTACCCTCAGTAGGGACATCGATACTGTCCTATGGCATCTCTTTGAGAACATCAGTCTGACTTTTTAGGCCCTCCTGGGTGAGAGTGGACCCTTCTAGGAGCCTATTATCTTCATCAATGGTCCAGCCATCAAACTCCCTAGTGATATTAAGGAAGTTCTGCACTTGTTTGTCATCCTCAAAGACCTTCTAGTTCTTAACATTATCTAGGATAGAGGGTCTATGCCTAACTTCAATCTCATATTTGTTACTGGATCATATGGGAATTTTGAAAACGACAGCAAAAGATGCCAAAGAATTAGCTACATCATTCTGCAATCTGGATATCAAATTAAACTTGCATTCCTCAAAACATCCTATCAAATCCAAGGTATCATTTATGTAGCTTCTCATCCTGGGATGTCTGGCCTGATATTCGCCCTGCATTTGTTTAATCACCAGATCTGAGTCCCCATGTATCACCACCCTCCTGACTTGGAAATATTTTAGGCTCTGAATTGCTAACATCATAGCCTCATATTCAGCCTCATTATTTGTGCATTCGAAGGAAAGTCTGTAGGAATAACTAAAGGATCTCCCTCCTAGGGGTTTCACCCAAACTCCAGCTCCTGCCCCTTTCTTGCATGTTTCTCCATCAAAATCCACATTCCACAATCCCTCCAGTTCTTCCTGAGTGGTCACAAAGGAAGGGTTCTGTGAACTAAAAATGTCTCTTCCTCCCTCTGCAAAGAGAATGGCCAACCCCATCTCAGTGCCAACGAATAAATGGGGTGGTTGTTTGACCTTTCAGCACTACTCACTATGTATGCCAACTTCTACTCTCTGTATAGCCTCCTCTACACCCCAAAAATAGGGATGGTGGCATATGACATATCCATTTTCATTGCACCCTTGACTTTGGCAGCCCAGGAGCTTGAAAGCAACATTCCAAACTTTGGAGGAATGTCATCCACAACTACATCCATGACAAAGATCTTGGTATGGATCTGAGTCAAAGACAAGACCAAATATTTGATCAATCCTAGGCACTTAACTTTCCTGGAATCGAAAGAGAAAAAGTTCTTTATAAGGCTTGGTCACCTCCAATCCCAGTTTATCCATGGCTTGCCTGGGCATCAGATTATGTGAAGCACCTGAATCAAGCATGGAATTGTGTAGGATGGCATCATGAATGTTCAGACTTACATAGAAGGGAGGAACATCTTCATTGGCAGACTCATCTACACGGGGTCCAAATAGGATGGTGGGACTATCATCTTGAATATTCTGGGAGTCCAATATCGCAGAGATTTCTCCTAGAGGCTTCAACACATTCGTTATTTGGGACTTGTATTCAGAATTTCTTAACAATTCAATTAGAGGGACATGGATTTTGATTTTTGCAATTTCGGCCTCTAAACTCAAAAGAGGTTTGTCCCTAATCTGGGTTCCTCATATTATCATCTTTCCTTTCTTTCCCTTTGGGCTCTGTTACATTCTTGGAGGTTTCCTTAGGGGTTATATCATTCTTCAGTTTACTTGTAGAGTTTTTGTTTCCTACCTCTTTATTTTTCATAGCAGGAACATATCTGTTCCTCAGGCCAATCTGTCTCTGTAGATCCATGACAGCAAGTTGATACCCCCTCTGAAAATTCTTTGTTTCCTCAACACGCAACTCCTCTGCTTCATGCAAGGAATCATCATGTTCTTCTTTGGTCAAAAATCCATAGGATGAGTCAGCATCCAATTGGTGGATGTCATCCTTAGCTTGATTTCCATACTCTTGCTCCACATAGTTCTCCTAAAATGGGGGTCTGATAGGCTTATCATGAGGGTTTCTCTGATCTCTCTGCCCGTTTTGGAGGACTTGGGGCCTTCTCACATTCTAGTTTCTGTTTTGTTGCTCTTGACTTTCCCTGGGAGGTGGTATGTTTTCCACAGTGAGCCTCTCCATCAACTTCTCCATGGTTTTCATCATCATGTCCATTATGGCCTCTTGTGGGTTAGAGGCAGAGGGTTGTTCGAGCTCTTTATATTTTCTTCTTTCTCCTTCATCTCTTTTCCTTTCCGTTATCCTTCTTCTTTCTTCTGGAAGCAGTCAGATTTACCTCTACCTCTATGGCATCATTCATCATATCGACCAAGGAGGTTGATTTCCTTTTGCTGTGAAACTGGATGATGCAGGTTGTTTAAGCTTTGAAGTGGTGGGAGATAGGGCTATGGTAGCAGACTATTCTATGGCAGTGGATTTTAATGTGGTTAATTCAATGGAAAATAGGGGGCATTCTAGGATAGATAAGGGTTGCAAATCCTTACCTAGATATTATGAGCTATTGGGAAGCCAGAAATATGGGAGAAATCAAATGCAGAGGGGTCTAAACCTGCTTCAAAGAGGCTCGAATCAGAATTGGTGCTAGGGAAAATCAGCTCAAATTCTTCACTACAATGCTCAGATATATCATGAATGGAAACGAAACCTTCAGTAGGTAGAGAAAAATTTCTATCTAACTGAGGTATAACTGGCCTTTGCTACTTCTTGGCCTTCCGAATAAGTTTCTCTTGATCAGAAAGTTCTTGAAAAGGCTCTGCATCATGTTGCTCCTCGTATTGGTCCTTCTGGATGCCAATATTCCCATTGGATTCATCTTCCAAAAGCTTTGAGTGGAGTCGCCAGAGCATATATAGGTATAAGAATAGGAGTCTCCTCTTGTTTATGTTACTCTTTAATCTTTTGCATATTTCAACAATAATTTGTACATAAATAAATTTGTTTGTTTTTGGTTTCGCAGATTGCTTGATAGTTTTTTTTAGTTAAGCTTTGATTGGTTTGGTTAGAAAAATTGTACATAGGATTAAATGTGAGGGATAAAATAGGAATTGAGCAGTTGTAATGGTCCAATCGATTGCTGAAATTGTAAACGATCCTCTGTAGATGCTGAAAAATCACTCATAAAGATGGATGAAGAAGAATCATGGATTTATGACAAGTTCGTCAACCATTGTTGAATCTTTCCATCTTTCGAAATGCCGCCAATTCCTCTGCTTTTTGCCGAAACTTTTCCAATTCCTCTGCTTTTTGTCGAAAATCCACTAATTTCTCTGCTTTTTGCCTAAACTCCACCAATTTCTCCACTTTTTACCGAAACTCCGCAAATATTCCCTCCTTTGGCCAAACTTTGTTCACAATCTCGTTTGCAAATGCGCCTTGCTAATCTTTATGTTGAAACTCTGTTATATCTTTGGTTAAAGCATCATTAATTGTTCCTCTTCTTGTCGAAACTCCACAAATTCTCCGCTGGAACATTGTCAACCCTCCCACTAAACTGATTAGATTCCAATGGAACTGGTTGTAATCTTATAGTTATTGTTTGATAAATAGCATCGTGCCCATTACAGTTTTTCAAAAATGAAGTCGACAACCTGCTAAAATGTCCACTTATTCATATAATTAATGCTAGCATGGACACATTCTGGGATATGGTCCAACCGACTTTATGAAGTCGTGTGCGAAGAGTTGTCTTCATCAATTGATTTGAAAACAAGGGAAGGCCACCGTGAAGGCTAACGATTCATCACGGTAAGTATGGAGGTATGAATTCTAGTCATAAGTAAGACTAGGCATAAAGTGGCAGAATAATCATGATTATATTATGTTCATACATCCCTGTCAGCAACCTCTAACCGATCTACTCAATAGAAAGGACACATCACTACCTGTTTTGTGTACCTATTGACTGCCGCCAATCCATGCGATCATTTTTAGCACGAGTCTATTCCATGATTACACAAACTTTCCAAAAATAGATGGCGAATATCCATTGTTCATTATTGATCCTACTTGTTGCAACTCCGGCGTCAAAATTGGGGAATTTTTGTTTTCGGCGTTTGAAATTGCAGAAGAAGAAAATTATGGTTAGGTTTGGAATCCATCATGAGCTTGAAACAATGGACACATTGCAATGGAATAGAGAATCCTTCATTATCTTTGAGGAGGCTGGATGGATGGCATAATTTGAGATATTGAATGGCTTCCACGAGGAAATGGAATTATGGTTCGCCATGAATATGAGGGGGAACCACTCAATGGTTAAAGGTTTGAGAATTGAAGCCTCAAACTGAGCAATAATATAATTTATAGGGCTACCCAAAAGTGGGAGGAAGTGTTTTGGTATAAAGAGGCCCAACCTAAATGCAATAAAGAATTTCCTTGCAGCGAGGGAAAGTGTTCATCCCAGGGGATGGAGAACAATGTTGGAAAGTTTACCCCAGCCATGGGACCAGGTTGCGATATTCCTAAAGAAGTACATCACATGTGAAGGTAGGTACTAAATTGTATATACATATGCTTTTCCCTTTCTTTCCCATCTACGCCATACTACACTGATTATCATGTCTTACTACCTCAAGAGGACATTACAAAACATGGCACACTATGCCAGAGGGTCTCAGCACCCCCAAGCCTCTGTCACTAACCACTATCTTATCAAATTATTAATACTACAGGCCCTTGAGTGAAGAAACCAAACCTGGGATAAATTTGTTGTTGGGGCCATGATAGATCATGTGGCTATAGAACAGGAAGATGAGGAGGAGGAAGATGATGATTGCAACCTATCAAATGAAGTTGGGAGGAGTGACAGGGAAGCTGAGGAAGATGAAAATGATCAAGCAGGAGGTTTATAGGAAGTTGTAACAGTGGAAGGGTCTCAGTCTATAAACCCCCAAGAGCCTATAGGAATCCCATTCCACCAAGTAGAGACCAATGTCAAAGAAACATGAGAGAAAATGGAATCTCAGATGGGATTGATTCAAGAAATTGAATCCTCTCCTAAACTAGAAAGGGTTATAATTCAAGAGGTTCAATTTTCTGTTGTACTTGGAGAAGAATCCAGTAAAAATAAGGAAGGATTATCCCAAAAGGATGATTCTCCTTTCTTTGTTTAAGAAGAGGTTGAAATAGTTGTAGGAGGCTTTACTCCCCCTATGCCACGCAGAAACCAGAGGAGGTCATGCACCAAGAGATAGTCATTCATCCCATCAAAGAAATCAAAGACCAAACTTACTGTTACAGTAGAGGCAACAAAACGAGTCAAGGTAGACATTGAAACCCCAATCTTAACTCCTTGGTCACCCCCAGTAGCACAAGAACCAGGAGGTAGCTCAAATGCATTACCGAAGTCTGTTGATACTGAAGAACTTGTTGCAGAAGGGGGTCAATTTCAAATAGAAACCCTCCTCTTAGAAAATGATTAATTGAAGCATGAGGTATAAGTGCTTAGGAAATATCTTCAAGGAATGAAGAAAGTATTAAGGAATTAGGCAATTCAGAGACTAAGCACTTTGGCTGAAGTGGCTGACCAAGTGGAAAACCTTCATTTCAAAATATGGTGCTAACACATTGCCACGACAATAACCTGCATCTCCTACCTTTATCTTGGTGTATCTAGATCATCTCTTTTGTCCTGCACAAAAAAAATAAACATACAAAGCACATCCCAGATGAAGACCACATGTGTTCTATCACCATAGTAGTATGCCAGGATATTTCACGTCATTAAGACAACCTCTAACATATATTATGCAAGAACTCCTAGGAGCACACTCAGTGCATTACGTCTCTACACAATCAACCTACGTTCTACCAGTAAAGGAGAACTACCTAGGTGTACCTCATGTGCTTCATGACCTTATCATCTCCAACACGGGAACACACACACATATAAATATATATGTAAGGACTAATTATGACCAACCAACCTACTACACCAAGGATTTTACGTTCCAGGTCAACCTCAAGGATTTATTACATCTGAACAACCTGCGTTCAGGAGCTTTTTCATTCAAACAACCTTCTGGGCATATTACATCCGAGTAACCTGCGTACCACGCCAGGGCTCTTTTTACACTCGAACAATCCACATGAATTATTCCATATGAATAACCTGTGTACCACGCTAGGACTCATATTTACATTCGGATAACCCATAACGGGATTTATTACATCTGAATAACCTGCGTACCACGCCAGGGCTCATATTTACATTCAGATAACTTGTCTTAGGACTAATTATGTCTAAGTAACCTGCGTATCACACCAGGACTTGTATTTACACTCAGACAACCTACAAGATTGATTACGTCTGAGCAACCTACTACACCAAGGTATTTTCTGCTTGGATAACCTGTCTCATTTCCCATGTGAGATATCATGCATCATCATCTTCTGGTCTCTTGCTATTTCTAACATAGAATCATATCAGGACTAATTACATCCAAGGATAACCTGCAAGCTTCACTATGACTTATCCAAGGACAACCTATAGGATTGATTACGTCTGAGTAACCTACGATCTTCACCAGGATTTTATGCTCAGACAACCTATCTCTCCAACTATGTTGAATTCATCACTCTCTCTTTCGAGGGGTCTCATTCTAGATCACACTGTTTTTCTCTAAAGTACTCGAACTTCACTCTCACTAGAGGCTTGGTCAACACATCGGCTATTTGCTCGTCTGTTTCGACGTACTAGAGCTTCACTACTCCTTTATATACCGTATCCCTAATATAGTGGAACTTGAACTCTATGTTCTTTGACTTGTCATGGAACACAGAATTCTCTGATAGCTTCATGCAACTTTGATTTTCGCAGAATATACAAGTCACATCTAACTGGAGATCAAACAAGTTAGATAGCTTCTGCAGCCACACTACCTCACAACTAGCTGAGAAAACAACAACATACTCTGCCTCGGTTGTACTCAGTGCCACACATGATTGCTTCCTATTAAAGCAAGAGATCATGCCAGGTCCCAAACCGAAGCATCAAACCTAAGTGATCTTCCTATCAGTGAAGCTACCTTCCCAATATGAATCAACATAATCGTGTAGGTTAATATTCTGATTCACATCATACTTGAGCCCATAGTTCACTATACCTTTTAGGTACCTCGATACATGATTTGCAGTTATCAGGTGAACATGTCTCAGATCCATCAAGAACTGGCTCAGGGTGTTCACAACAAAGCATATGTTGGGTCTTGTATTCATCAGATACATCAAGGAGCCAATCATCTGATGATACATTGTGGCATCGACTGACTCAGATGAAGCATCACTCAGAAGCTTCAAGTTTGATGCCATAGGTTTGGTTATCGCCTTGCAGTCCAACATTCTGAATCTCTTCAGAATATCCACTGTATATTTTTCTTGACTAAGGAAAATCCTATCTGCATTATGCCACACAACCATGCCTAAGAAGTAGTGCATCATCCCTAAGTCTTTCATCTCAAACTTTGTATCAAGTCTTTTCCTTGCATCTTTAATGAGTTCATCATCACCCGTCAAAAACAAGTCATCGACATATAGCAGGAGCATCACTAGTCTTCATCCTTCAACCTTGAAGTAAAGGTTGGGATCCACTCTACTCTTAGTAAATCCTTAGCTCATCGAAAATTTATCCATCCTATCGTACCATGTCCTCGGTGCTTATTTCAATCCATACAAGGCCTTCTTTTTCACACATGAGTCTACCTAACACATGTCTCGAATCCCAGTGGTTGTTTCACGTACAATTCCTCCTCGAGTACACCATTTAAGAATGTTGTCTTGACATCCATCTGTTGTATCTTCCACTTCATAACTGCAGCTAATGCAAGTATGGTCCTAATGGAAGTGTACCTCACCATGTGTGCAAATGTTTCTTTATAGTCTATGCATTCTTTCTGCAAGAAGCCTTGTGCTACAAATCTTGCCTTGTATTTCTAGATGATGCCATCTGCAGTATGCTTGATCTTATAGATCCACTTCAAAGTCACAACAAACATATTTTACGGTCTCAGAACTATATCCTAGACATCATTCTTTATGATCCACTGATACTCCTCGATCATGGAATCTTTCCATTCTTTCTTTTATGAAGCCTCTTCATAGGTGGAATGTTCCTTGTCAATGATGTCACATAGAAGGGCCACATAGTTGTTGTAATTCTTTGGCCTTTTCCTTTCTATATGCATTCCTTCTGGAGCGCCATACCTTCTTGATTCTTGTATGAGATCTTGTTCCCATGTTGGTTTCCTCTTGTGGGATTCCTTCTCAAGAAGTGTCTCTACCGACTCTTATGGTTCTGCCATGTCATGATCTTAATGGTCTTCTAGAATTGCTTCTCCAATTTCCATATCTCAGACTCTCGTTTCTTCAGGTTCCTCGACCTCTTGAGTAGGTAGCCTCGTGGATATAAAGTATGTCGAGTCTTCATCAAAGGTTACATCTATGTTGATGTCGATCTTCTTGAATCATGGGAAGTATATTCGGTAGGCCTTTGATGTATCATTGTTCTCCTTTGGGATATGTATGTACACTAGGCAACCAAATATTCTAATATGGTTGAATTTTGGTTTCTCTCCTGAGAAAGCCTCTTCCAGAGTTTTGTTGTCGTGTACTCGATGAGGAGTATGATTCTGTACATACATAGTTGTTCTTGTTGCTTCTGCCCAAAGGTGCATAGGAAGATCCTGGTCATGTAGCATTGCTTTCGCTGCTTCCATTATGGTTCGGTTCTTTCGTTCTCCAACCCCATTCTGCTAAGGATTATATGGAGTTCTCAACTCCCTCTTAATCTCAGACTCTCTGCAGAGTTCCTTGAATTCTCCCAAGGTGAATTCTTTGCCATTTTCTGACTGCAGAGTCTTGATATTCTTATCAGTTTGTTTCTCGACCAAGGCTTTATATTCCTTGAACTTACTAAATACTTTATTTTTCCCTTTCAAGAAATATATCCAAGTTTTACATGAGAAATCATCTATAAAGGAAACATAGTACACATGCCTGCTTAATGAGCTAGAAAACATGGGTCCACATACATCCGAGTGTACTATCTCCAGTATTCCTTTAGCCTTTCTTTCATTGCTGGGAAATGTCTTCTTCGCATACTTTCCTTGTGCACATCCTTTGCAAATGCCTTCATGATTTTCCTCGATCTCTAGAAGTCCGGAGACTTCTTTGCTTGCCATCTGTAGTGCTCTCTAGTGCACATGTGCAAGCCTTCGGTGCCATAGTTAACTTGGCTCTATTGACTCATGAACCAATGCTTGTTCAGGATGTCCTTTTAGTTTGTACAAGCCATCGTATTCTTCTCCAATCATTGTTGCATCATCTATTGTCTTTCCTTTAGGCCACATTAGAACTTGGCCATCGACAAAAGCAACTCTCATTCCCTTTGCATCTAGTGCAGAGATGGAGAGAAGATTATTCTTCAATACTGGAACATACAACACATCCTTCATCTTTAAGGATTTCCTGGAGTCTATCTTGTATGAAGCTACTCCACCCCCTTTTATGGGGTATTGATAATCATCCCCAAGTTTCACCTTGTAAGGTGAATCATGCTCAGACATATTAAAGAATGTTTCTTTGTATCTCGTCATGTGTTTGGATGCCCCACTATCCACAATCCAATCATTGCTTCCATGCGAGATAATTCTCGTAAGTTCTGATATTAGCACATATTCTTCGTATTAATCATCCTTCTCTCTTCTGAATCTTTTGTTTGGTGGTTCATCGTCTTCGGCAACATGAGCATGGTGTCTCTTTTTCTTGATGGGATAGTCTCTTGCAAAGTGTCCCTTTTCATCACAAGTATAGCATCGAACATTGGAAGGATCTCTCTTAATCTTCTTTCATTTCTTGTCCTTCTTGTTATTATGATGGTGGTTCTCCTTCTTCTTGTATGTATTCCTAGTGTGAACTGTGAGAGCTTGATCTTCAATTGCTCCCATCTTCTCTTCTCTTGTTACAAGTCAAGCTTCTTCTTGTGTGAATTCTTCTTGGAGTCTGGTGAAAGAGATCGGCCTCCTTCTTGCACAAATTCCTTGAATGAATGAGTCCCTTGATCTAGGGAGACTATTCAAGGTAGTCATCGCAATTTCTCCTTCTTCGGCATTTTCTTCAACTTCTTCAAGTTGTTGTTTGATCTGAGTAGCCCTTGTGAAGTAAGACTATATAGTCTCTGAGTTCTGTATCTTCACATACTTCAATTGGTTCCTCAAAGTCATATTCTGGTTGATGTTATTTCCTTCAAACATCTTTGTCAAGGCATCATATACTTCCTTCAGTGTCTTGAATGATGACACGTGAGGGATGAGGTGATCCTCAATAGAATATACAATGATTCGCTTGGCCTTAGTCAATTTCTTCTTATGAGTATCCTTAGCCTCATCTCACTCTGGTTCTGGAACTTCTCCATTAATGTACTAATCCAAATCATTTTCTTCAAGGATCAGAGAGATTCTGTACTTCCATGCTTGGAAGTTATCATCCCCTCCAAGCTTGTCCTCAAGCTGAGTATGATGAGTCATATTTTCAAATGAGAACCTCAAATAGGAAAAGCAAAGATTTAGATCTTACTGATTTCAAGTGTTCAACCCAGTTCTGGATCTGGATGACCTAGGGTTTGTTAGAGAAACCCTAATTTTCCAAACTTGGAGTTTGGGAACTGTTTGGACAGAAAGATGTGCCTCCTTGAGGCGAGTTGCTCAGCAGGGTCCTTTCCTGAAGACTGAGTGGGAATCCTCTAAAACTTGATGCCCTAGTTTCTTTCGACATTAGTGACAAGGTCAAAATTGAAACTTCTTCAAATATGAAACTGCTTCCACCAAAATATGCACCCTACTAAGGCGAGTTATCCTAGCCCTCTTTTCTTGATGATTTTTGGAGAGAAGACCTTAAAGTAGGAAGCCTTAGTATCCATTGATGCATAGTGCCTTATTTCAGAGAGGCTCCGATACCATGTTAGTTTTTCTTAGATCTTGTTAGCTTATTTAGGATCTTTATCTGAAAGAATACCAAGTACAACAATATGCATAAGATAGAACAGATACACGACACAAAAAATTTCATCGTGGAAACCATAAAGGACAAAACCCCACAAACTTCCTCATAATAGTATAATCACAAAGACTGTGTCATAAGATTATCAAACCCAGTAATAAGAAGTCTTCAGTAGCTATCTATCTCTCCTCCTTCTCTCTCTCTCTCTCTCTCTCATGCGAACTTGAGTGAGTGTGAGGTGTGTATAAATGACGGAGGGTGCCTCCCTATTTATACTAATCAAGTGACTGGCCTATTACATGACTGGGGCCGACCTCTTACCCTAACAAGGTCGACTTATCCTGGAGAGACTCCAAATATACATTACATGATGTTACACTGGGACTATTGCCCCGACTTACAATGGAGGTTGTAGCTCAAGGTCTATACACAATAATAACATCCCGGAAGGAGGTAAACACATCTATAATAGGGGTACAACACATACAATGATAATATACATCAAAATATATTCTGAAGTTACAAATCTATCAACATTAGGGCTCCAAGTTTTAGGATATTTTTAGTGCATTTTCCAAAGAAATCAATCCAATATAAGCCCCTTTCCTTGGATGAAAAATTTAACATGTTCTAAATCAAGCTTGACATTATTGATTGTGTGTTGTCGTTAATGGAAACATGAATGACAAACTTGTCATTCTTATTGATTGGAGGAAGCTGCACACTGGTCAGACATTAAGTAGGCATGAAGAAGTTGAGAAGGTGATAGTGTTGGTCAAAGGGTTACCATAAATGTGGCATGATTGGAGCCAATGTCAAATTGAATTTATGATGCTTACTGGCATGGATGGAAGCATAGTAAGATTAGCTTTCCGGACCTTAAAGCCACCCAAGAAAACTACATATGAGGAAAACTTGAGTACATGGGTGTGTATCATGGTCCAAGGAATCCATGTGTCAAATTTGAGCACAAAACAATCAAATATGTTATCTTGGCATTCATTATAATGACCTAGGTGTGCATTTTCTGAAGATGATTGTCAAAAGGAAAAAATTGGTCACTAGAAGGTTTTGGCGTGCATTTTTCTTAAAAATAACGGGCATATGTAATTAGAAAGACATTAATTGAGTATATACAAGCTTGATGAGTTTTATTCAAGTTGTTTGAATGCATTCTTCATCCCTTGGTGTGCATTTTGGTGACCTAGGAGTGCATTTCCTGAAAATATACACAAATATTAGTTTGGCAGATTCAAATATGAATATAATTTGGTACTGAAATATTATGTAATTAAAAAAACAGTTTAGATGGAATAGATAAGTATACATAATCCCCTTGCCTTGGATAGAAAATTTAACATGTTCTAGAATCTAGATCAAGATTGGCGTTATTGTATGTGTGTTATCATTTTTGGAAACATGAATGACAAACATGTCATTGTTGTTGATTGGATGAAGTTGCACACTAGTCAAACCTCGAGTAGGCATAAAGAATCTAAGAAGGTGACAATGTTACTCAAAGGGTAACCATAAATATAGCATGATTGAGGCTAATATCAAATTCAATCGATGATGTTTGATGAGATGCCTAGAAACATAAAAGGATTAGCTTTCCATAACTTACATCCCCCTAAGGAAACTGTAGAGGAGGAAAACATTAGTATAGGGGTGTGTATCATGGCCCAAGGAATCTGTGTCAAGTTTAATCACAAAGCAATCAAATATGTCCACTTGGCATGCATTTTACTGACCTAGGAATGCATTTTTTGAAGATGAGTGTTAAAAGGTAGAATTTGGTCAGTTGATGCTTTTGGTGTGCATCTGTAGATTATACTGCTTATCAGAACGAAGATCCTGAACAAGCAATGGATTATGTAAAAAGATAATCAATGGTGCATCCACTTCTTCCAAAGACTTCAGCCCTGCAACTACTTTGACGTGTCTGACTATCATGTCTACAAAAGAGAAGAAAAATAAAGCATTGAAAATGAGTGGTAATCATGGTTGTAATATTCAATGAAGACCCAAATTAGGAAAAGGCATGTCTACTTTCAGAATTCAAAGGTTTCTTAATCATCAAGCAAGTGTGAGAAAACATGAGACATTAGGATTCTAATTTTTAGGATATTTTTAGTGCTTTTCCCAAAGAAATCAACCCAACATAAGCCCCTTGCCTTGAATGACAAATTTAACATGTTCTAGACCAAGCTTGGCATTATTGATTGTGTGTTGTCATTGATGGAAACATGAATGAAAAACTTGTCATTCTTATTGGTTGGAGGAAGCTACACACTAGTAAGACATTGAGCTAGCATGAAGAAGTTGAGAAGGTGATAGTGTTGGTCAAAGGGTAACCATAAATGTAGCATGATTGAAGCCAATTTCAGATTGAATCAATGATGCTTGATGACATGGTTGGAAGCATAAAAAGATTAGTTTTCCAGACCTTAAAGCCACTCAAGAAAACTACATATGAGGAACAGTTGAGTACAAGGGTATGTATCATGGCCCAAGGTATCCATGTGTCAAATACGAGCACAAATCAATCAAATATGTGCTCTTGGCATGCATTATACTGACCTAGGCATGCATTTTCTGAATATGCATGTCAAAAGGAAGAATTTGGTCAGTTGAAGGTCTTGACGTGCATTTTTCTTGAACAAAGTGAACATCTGGGATTGGAAAGACAAGCCTTATGAAGTTGATGTATTCTTGATCCCTTGGTGTGCATTTTGGTGATCTAGGAGTGCATTTCCCGAAAATATACACAAATATTAGTTTGGCGGATTCAAATATGAATATGACTTAATAGTGAAATATTATGTAATAAAAAAATAGTACATATGGAGTAGAGAAGTATACATAAGACCCTTTACTTGGATGACAAAATTTAATATGTTCTAGAATCTAGATCAAGATTGGAATTATTGATTGTGTGTTGTCATTATTGGCAACATGAATGACAAACATGTAATTGTTGTTTATTGGAGGAAGTTCAACACTAGTTAGAACTTGAGTAGGCATGAAGAAGCTAAGAAGGTGACAGTGTTGGTCAGAGGGTAACCAAAAATGTAGCATGATTGAAGCCAGTGTTAGATTGAATCTATGATGTTTTATGAGATGGTTGTAAGCACAAAAATATTAGCTTTACAAACTTGAAATCCCCCTAAGAAAATTGCAAAGGAGGAAAACTTTAGTACAGGGGTGTGTGTCATGGCCCAAGGAATCCATGTGTCAAATTTGAGCACAAAGAAATCAAATATGTGCTCTTGGCATGCATTTTACTGACCTAGGCATGCATTTTCTGAAGATGATTGTCAAAAGGAAGAATTTCGTCATTTGAAACTTTTAGCATGCATCTGTAATGAATGGTGCATCCATTTCTCCCAAAGACTTCAACCTTGCAACTACTTTGACATGCCTGCCTATCATGTCTGCAAAAGAGAATAAAAATGAAGCATTGAACATGAGTGGTAATCATGGTTTCAAGATTCAAATATGATTATGAAGACCCAAATTAGAAAAAGTAACGTCTACTTTCAAAATTCAAAGGTTCCTTAATCATAAAGCAAGTGTGATAAAACATAAGATATTAGGATTCTATTTTTTAGGATATTTTAGTGCTTTTTCGAAAGAAATCAACCCAACATAATCCCCTTTCCTTGGACGACAAATTTAACATGTTCTAGAATAATCTTGGCATTATTGATTATGTGTTTTCATTGATGGCAACATGAATGACAAACTTGCCATTCTTATTTATTGGAGGAAGATACACACTAGTCAGACATTGAGAAAGAATAAAGAAGCTGAGAAGGTGACAATGTTGGTCAAAGGGTAACCATAAATGTAGCATGATTGAATCCAATGTCAGATTGCTTGATGACATGGCTAGAAGAATAAAAGATCAGCTTTACAGACCTTAAATCCACCCAAGAAAACTAAAGATGAGGAAAACTTGAGTACACGGGTGTGTATCATGGTCCAAGGAATCCATGTGTCAAATTTGAGCACAAACCAGTCAAATATGTGCTCATGGCATCCATTATACTGAACTAGGCATGCATTTTATGAAGATGATTGTCGAAAGGAAGAATTTGGTTAGTTGAAGGTTTTGGCGTGCATTTTTCTTGAACAAAGAGGACATCTAGAATTGGAAAGATATTGCTTGAGCAGATACAAAGCTTGATGAAGTTGATTTGATCCCTTGGCATGTATTCTTGATCCGTTGGTGTGCATTTTAGTTACCCATGAGTCCATTTCCTAGAAATATTCACAAAGAGCGGTTTGGCAGATTCAAACATGAATATAAATGAGTGCTAAAATATTAAGTAATAAAAAATAGTATAGAAGGAAGTAGAGAAGTATACATAAGATCCTTTCCTTGGATGACAAATTTAACATGTTCTAGGATCTAGATCAAGATTGGCATTATTGATTGTGTGTTGTCATTCTTGGCAACATGAATGACAAACATATCATTGTTGTTGATTGGAGGAAGTTGCAAACTACTCAAACCTCGAGCATGCATGAAGAAGCTAAGAAGGTGACAATGTTGGTCAAAGGGTAACCATAAATGTAGCATGATTGAAGTCAATGTTAGATTGAATCTATGATTTTTGATGGTATGTTTGGAAGCATAAAAGATTAGCTTTCCAAACCTTAAAGACCCCTAAGAAAACTATAGAGGAGGAAAAATTTATTACAGGGGTGTGTATCATGGCCCAAGGAATCCATGTGTCAAATTTGAGAACAAATCAATCAAATATATTCTCTTGGCATGCATTTTACTGACCTAGACATGCATTTTCTGAAGATGACTGTTAAAAGGAAGAATTTGGTTAGTTGAACCTTTTGGCATGTATTTGTAGATTATACTACTTATTAGAATGAAGATCTTGAACAAGCGATAGATTATGTAGAAAGCTAATCAATGGTGCATCCATTTCTTCCAGAGACATAAGCCTTGCAACTACTTTGACATGCCTGCATATCATTTCTGCAAAAGAGAAGAAAAATGAAACATTGAACATGAGTGGCAATCATGGTTTCAATATTCAAATATGATTATGAAGATCCAAATTATAAAAAGGCGCATCTACTTTCAAGATTCAAGCTCGCTTAATCATCAAGCAAGTGTGAGAAAACATGAGACATTAGGATTCTAATTTTTAGGATATTTTTAGTGCTTTCCCCAAAGAAATCAACCCAACATAAGCCCCTTGCCTTGGAAGACAAATTTAATATGTTCTAGACCAAGTTTGGCATTATTGATTGTGTGTTGTCATTAATGGAAACATGAATGACAACCTTTCATTCTTATTTATTGGACGAAGTTGCACACTGGTCAGACAATAAGCAGTCATGAAGAAGCTGAGAAGGTGGCAGTGTTGGTCAAATGGTAACCATAAATGTAGCATGATTGAAGCTATGATGTTTAATGACATGGCTGGAAGAATAAAAAGATTAGCTTTACAGACCTTGAATCCACCCAAGAAAAGTACAAATGAGGAAAAAATTGAGTGCATGGGTGTGTATCATAGTCCAAGGAATCCATGTGTCAAATTTGTGCACACTAACCAATCAAATATGTGCTCTTGGCGTGCATTATACTGACCTAGGCATGCATTTTATGAACATGACTGTCAAAAGACAAATTTTGGTCAGTTGAAGGTTTTGGCGTGAATTTTTCTTGAACAAAGCATGCATCAGGAATAGGAAAGACATTGCTTGAGTAGATACAAGCCAAACGAAGTTGATTCAAGAGATTGTCATGCATTCGTGATCCCTTGATGTGCATTTTGGTGACCTAGGAGTGCATCTCCTGAAAATCTACATAAAGATCAGTTTGGAAAATTCAAATATGAATATAATTTGGTGCTGAAATACTAAGTAATAAAAAACAGTACAAATGGAGTATAGAAGCATACATAAGCCCCTTTCCTTAGATAAAAAATTTAACACGTTCTAGAATCTATATCAAGATTGGCATTATTGATTGTGTGTTGTCATTGTTGGCAACATGAATGACAAACATGTCATTATTGTTGATTGGAGGAAGTTGCACACTAGTCAGACTTCGAGCAGGCATGAAGAAGTTTAGAACGTGACAATGTTAGTCAAAGGGAAACCATAAAAGTAGCATGATTGAAGCCAATGTTAGATTGAATATATGATGTTTGATGAGATGGTTGTAAGCACAAAAATATTAGCTTTCAATCTTAAATCCACCTAAGAAAATTGCAGAGGAAAATTTTCATACAGAGGTGTGTAGCATGACCCAGGGAATCCATGTGTCAAATTTGATCAAAATGCAATCAAATATGTGCTCTTGGCATGCCTTTTATTGGCGTAGGCATTCATTTTCTAAAGATGACTATCAAAAGGAAGAATTTGGTCAGTCGAAGCTTTTGGCATGCATCTGTATATTTACCACCTATCATAACGATGCTCCTAAACAAACGATGGATTATGTAGAAAGCTAATCAATAGTGCATCCATTTCTTCCAACTACTTCAACCTTGCAACTACTTTGACATGCCTTTCTATCATGTCTGCAAAGAGAAGATAAATGAAGAATTGAACATGAGTGGCAATCATGGTTGCATGATTCAAATATGATCATGAAGACCCAAATTAGAAAAAGGCACGTCTACTTTCAGAATTCAAAGGTTGCTTAATCATTAAGCAAGTGTGAGAAAACATGAGACAATAGGGTCCTAATTTTTAGGATATTTTGAGTGTTTTCCCCAAAGAAATCAACCCAACATAATCCCCTTGCCTTAGACAACAAATTTAACATGTTCTAGACAAAGCTTGGCATTATTGATTGTGTGTTGTCATTGATGGCAATATGAATGACAAACTTGTCATTCTTATTGATTGGATGAAGTTGCACACTAGTTAGACATTGAGAAGGCATGAAGAAGTTGAGAAGGTGACAACGTTGGTAAAAGGGTAACCATAAATGTAGCATGTGTTAGCACATATAAGTTTTGGTGGTTTTTAAAAAATACTTTGGCACTGCTAAGTTTGAAAAAATGAAATTTTAAATAGGGACGGAACTAACTGTGGGAACGCAAATGACCAATGACTATGAATGAAGGTTTGAAATAAAGGGTTCCAAAGGTGAGAATTATAGAAGAGGAGGGTGGAGTATAGTTAAAGATCCATATAACCTAGGGAAGTGACCAGAAGCTTAAAACAAAAGGAGCTAGAGGCGTTGGAGGAGTCGAAGAGAAGTGGAGATGAGTCCAAGCATGTGAGACAAAAGGCTATGACCGAATGGAAGCCATAAGTTGCTTAAGGTTTGCAAAGTTAGGAGGTGATAAAGTGAAGTGTTGGATCGATGGTGTAGACTAAAATTGGGCTCCATCAATGATGATCTTGCATTTCACGGATCCAACTTGCATGAGGTTTAAAAATTTTGAAGCAGTGCAAAATTTAAATTGTGGTTTGAGTGGAGATTAAGTGGCATATCCTCATGCATTTCTCTACTTAAGGTAGTTTGAAATAAACCGCTCTTTGCAAACTTCGAAACCGCTTTTTGTCGGTTAAAAAGTGTATTTGGGAAAATAAAGGGGGTTATTTTATTATTTTGAAAAAAAAACTGGTACGATAATGCATCAGTTTCTTTCTCTAGTCAAATTTGAAGTCCTAAAGTTGTATTAGGCATTCTTCTATCACATGTATTCCAAAGAAACTCTGCAATATTTTAATTTATCTCCCATGGAGAAAATTCAATAGTTTATTTTTCTTTGTAAGAACATGGATGAAACATACGAATTTATTGTCGATAGGGATGGTGATATTTTTTACCCATTTTTTCTGTAGGCATTGTGTCTCAATCCAAAGAAAACTGA
Source organism: Pseudotsuga menziesii (assembly GCA_001517045.1). NCBI lineage: Eukaryota > Viridiplantae > Streptophyta > Pinopsida > Pinales > Pinaceae > Pseudotsuga > Pseudotsuga menziesii. Next base: position 60,085 of record LPNX010019460.1, on the reverse strand, counting down.
ATGAACTTAGGTCACAGGGTGTCGATGTATTAAATGTGTTTGGGTCTTTTATGTATCAGTTTACCCTAAAACCAACCCTTCCCTTCCATGAATTCTTCAGCTGGTGTGCGGCCAACTATTCTCAGTTAGAGAGGGTAATCATGAATGTCAGTGGATCTAAAATCCTTTGTTCAGTCAATGCACAGACTGTTAGAGAATCCTTAGGGTTACCTAAGTCATATCCCAACAACACTGAACCATTTGTGGAAGAGGAATTGATCAGAGTTTATAAATAAAGTAGTCCTGAGAAGAAAGATGAGTTCTTGTCCAAGTTCCTAAAAGTTGGTCATCCTATTAAAGATTCTTCTTTTCCATTTGATGTCAATGTTTTCCAAGAGAATGTACGGTTGGTTTTGTCCTTATTGAGTCGAGTTCTTGGTTATAATAATGGAAAATCTATTGATCAAGCCATGTTAGGGTTCATTATGAAGACCAATCAGTTTGAGTCAAGTCAAGTCTCTTGCCTTAATTTGATGAATTCCTAGTTGAGGCAATTCATGCCCAACTAGTGAATTTCCACAATCAAAGGCATTTCAGATATTAGACATATTTGCTATGCATTTTTATATATTGCAATGTGGTAGACTTGAGTTTCCCATCCAAACTATTTTCTTTAGATGCTTCAAAGCAAATTAATATGTTTTATATTATCAATATCATCATGTCAGAGATCTACATAATCATCCACAATGTTGAATTACCCAGAGTACTTGAAGACATGAAGTACATGATGCAATTGGTTCCTGGAAGCAGAATTGGAGATTGGTTTTTATACAAAAATCATACTATTGTAAGGGTTTATGGGTTCACTAAATCTCCTTACCTCCTTCCAGCATTCTTAACACCAAGAATATTTTCTCTTGAATTTCTTAGGAAGAGGTTGCAATCAGAGGAGGAACACTTCCTTAATTTCAAAATTTCATCTAATATAAAGTTTCCTTTGAAGGTTGGAACTTTTGTCATCAAGAGTAAGACAACCCTTCATATTGTGGAAACATTATTGCAGGCTATGAAATTTCGGGTAGCTGAGAAAGTTAATTATGATCCCCATCAAGTCATATCTCAAAGGAGGCAACAAAACAGAAGTGGAGCACTTGAACACCAAGTGGTAGAAGGATTGGACAAAATAGATACTTTGTTGACTTTTGATCAAAATCAGCGAGTAGTGGAAGAAGAGAATATAGAAGGAAACTAGCATGAGACAAAAGAAATTGATGTAGGTCAAGCAAATCCTCTTGTCCCAATAGTTCAAACACCAGCAAAACTAGATTGTTCCAATAAAAGAACTTTTTCAGAGGCAAGCAGTATGGACATTGACGAGGAAGTTACCAGTAAAAAGATGAAAATGGATCAACAAAAGGATGTTACTAATTTGGAAGAACAAAGCTTAATCAATTCAGAAGAGAGGACCTTACTCATTTTCACATACTCAAAGTGATCGAACAAGTTCTCAGTATAAGTCGAGAGTTGATGTGATTTCACAATATGCAGCAAAAAAGAAGCAGTTCCGAAAAGAAACACAAAAAGTATTCCCTCAGGTCAATCAGTTATCAAAAGAAAACGCTTCATTTGTTGTAGCTAGGGACCAGAAGAGAAATACTTTGAAGTTAGCAGTTGTAACTGATGGTGAAGTGTTGGAAATGAAGATTAAATTGGATAAAATCAATATTTCTGACAGAATTCAACTTCACAAGAAAACAAGTGAGGTCCTTTATGATTATTTGTTGCAATCAACTCTGAAAAATTTAAAAGTTGCAATCAGTAGTAGAAAGGTTAGAAGGACAATTAAGGAAAAAAAAAGTCGGAAATAGAGCAAATCAAACTCAAATTAAGAAGTTGCAAGCAGACGTTTTGACTCTTGGAACAGAACTAGGTAAGGTGTAGGTTACTAAGAAGCTCTTAGATGAAAAGAAGAACGCCATCCAAATGGTAAAGAAGAAGCTGAAGGTTCCAGGCACCCAACATGTCCAAACCCCAGAGTTAATAGACTTACAATAGGAAAAAGATACAATCTACAAAGAAATGATGGATTATAAGGGTAAATATTTAAAGTTACAAGATGAAAACCAGGATTAGGAGAAGGAGAAATCTAAGTTATTGTCAAGAGTTGCAGCTTTAAGTTCAAAGTTAGCAAGAGAACCTACTATAGTGATTGAAATACCAACAAGTGAGCCATCCATGACAGCTAAATAGCCAATGAGTAAGACTTCCACTGAAGATTTGACTAAAGCCAGAGTGAGACTTCCACTGAAGAGTTGACTAAAGCCATGCCAGAAAGTAGCTTCAAGGATAAATAGATCAAATAATTAAAGGAATAAAATCAGAAGTTGAAAGAGGAGCTATTCTATAATACAAGAGAGAAAAATAAAGCTCTTAATGTAAAAATTCAGCTACAAAAGAAGATCAATGAGCTCCAAGACAAGGTGACAAGTAAAGTACCTCTGCAAGGGGAAAAACACTTAATTTGGGACTCATTATCAACAAAGATCACATAGTTCAAATCACATCTAAATCATGTTGATAATAAGAATTCCATAGCAAACACGGCTTTACATAGGTACAAAGTGATGAATGAGCCACTAGACAAGAAGCCTTTAGAGACATCATAAAACACAATGTGTTTCCTAAATACATTAAATCGGATAGACATGCAAAACTTGGGGATCAAAGATAAGAGTTCCATCATCATTTGGGATAGAAAAATCATTAGCAACCATCACCATGTGAAGAATGTGCAAGCCAAAGCAGAAAAAATCCTCCAGCAAGTTCAAAGTTTCAAAATTTTATTTGAAAATCTCTTTGAAAACGACCTTCCTTCTTCATGGGATGAGAATGGAAAGTTAATTTCTCAAGAACGCCATAATTTGTTAGTCCAAGGTCGTATGGACCACTCAAAGTTCAAAGATATAACCAAAGGGATAATAGAGAAAGTCATCATTGAGAAGTTGAATGAAGATTTTGAAATGCTCGATCAATTTCAGTTGATCAAGTCAGGTTTTCCTCCAATGTCTTATGCAGCTTGTGTATAAATGGGAGTATTATTCAAAGAGATGGTGGACTATGAAATTCCAACTCAGGAGCAGGTGGGAAGCTGTGGAAAAATTAGCTAAAACTAAATATAAGATTCACCATGAAGGATGATTGCTCTAATAGTTGTTGATTACTTGGAAATTCTCTTAACCAACACGTGGCACCCAGAATTGGTTCGATCTTCTATTGTATACAGGCATCATGAAGCTGACAAGGAAATGTGGAAGCGATGTAGTCCATAATTTTAGGAGTATATTTTAAAGATGCTATTTTTAGTAAACAGTTCGTTACGGTTCACTTTGAGAGCATTTTTGTATATAATTCTCATTTTATAATGTAATAGGGGTTGGATTCTGAGATAAGAAAGATTGCAGTGTATTGTAATTCAAATTGTTTTATTAATAGAAAGTTGTGAGAGTAGAAATTCAGAGTTTTTCTAAGTAGAGATTCATTTGTCATCATTTTCTTCAATCTATAAAATTTCTTATGTGAATATGCTTCTTATGTCCTTCCATTTTGTTGAATCTTTATGTTTGAATGAGTGTAAATGAATTAGAATTCATCCTCGATGCATTGGTTCATAGATTAGAATTTCCTATGTTCGTAATAATTAGTTGAGGTTTTGATCAAGTATCCTCCTGTATATATTTGTAATTTGTAAATAATAGATGGGTTTGAAAGTTTCACAGCTTCCATGTGAATGTTTATTCTTAAATGTTTAATTGGAAAATATTCTAATCAGAATTCATCCATGATTAATGCTTTGTTTCATAGCAATTAAATATTCCATCAATTTCTTCTAAAATTGCATTTAGAATTCATCAACGGATAGATGCTCTAAATGTAATGGTTTGTTAATTCTCCTTCTACCTACATACTACAACGATCATATTAATTGAAAAAACATCATCTACATTACCTCTGCTTCCTGTATCACTCTAAACCAGTCACTGATAGCCTATATAAACACTCAAGTTTGACTCCATGCCCAATGTTCTCATTCTCATATTTGTAAATCACCATTAAAACCCTACTCTTACCTTTAGATCTGGACATTGAGATTAGAACACATTGAGGGAGCCCCCTTTTGATTGAAAGGGATAGATTCTAGTCCTAAAGAATGTTTGAAAAGGTTTCCTTCGGGATTTTTTATGATACAACCCAGAAAATTACCAAGTGATAATAGAATCTATGATGTTCGATGACATGGCTGGAAGCATAAAAAGATTAGCTTTGCAGACCTTAAATCAACGTAAGAAAACTATAGAGGAGGAAAAATTTAGTATAGGAGTGTGTATCATTGCCCAAGGAATCCACGTGTCAAATTTGAGCACAAAGCAATCAAATAAGTGCTCTTGGTGTGCATTTTATTGTCCTAGGTATGCATTTGCTGAAGATGGCACTCAAAAGGTAGAATTTGGTCAGTTGAATTTTTTGGTGCACATGTGTTCTATCCTTTTCCACTTTTTTCAGCACATGTGTGTTCTATCCGAAGCAGCAAATCAATTGCAGTTGCTCAGACGTCTCTTTCACCTTCTCCACATGGCTTACTCGGGGAAGGATGAGGTTGAGTATTCCCTGGACCCTTTCGAGAAATTTATATTTTCAGCACAAATTTTGGAAGGAAAATGGATAGTGAGCAGGTGCTCCCGGCATCTGGCGACTCTCCATGGACAACAGTTGGGACTCTGGTGAGAAAACAAGTGGTCTCAGGGATGGGTTTGGAACCGCAGACCAAAACTACCGTAGTCCCCTTTGCAACAAGGGCTTTAGCCTTGAACCTGGGTGGTTCTCCATACACCCTTTCTTCCTCATCTCCTCAAATCGGCCTAGGGTTTGTGTTAAGATTTTAATGGTTATACAATATCTTAAAACATTTATCATCGTAACATCATAGCCATATGCAAAAGGATCACTGGAAGAAAGACAAGTGCATACACACAAAAGAACACAAAGATTTATCCTCGAAAACCCTCATGGAGGAGACACCAAGAATAAGACTTGATTGCTTCCTCTCCCCAAATGAACTGCTCTTTTTCTCTCTTAGTGAACTTGCTTGAGTTATGAGTGTGTCCAAATGAGGGAGGGGCCTCCCCTATTTATACTGATCAATGGAGAGGCCTAATAACCCAACAAGGCCGACTTATCCTCCCAACTAGGGTCGACTTTCCTTGGGAGACCCAAAATTACATTTTAATAATACTTTTGTGGGTACTACTGACCTAACTTACAACAGAGGTTTTATCTCAAGACCTTACATGACCAAATACAACAACACCATCCCTAATCGGAGGAACAACATCTCCAAAAGGGGAAATAATACTAATACAAAATAGAATATCTTCCGCAGTTACATTTCTTTAACACTCCCTCTTAACAATGAAGGTATTCTATAACACAACAATACATATGTACAACTGACTGGTAAGTCTATACATCATAAGAAGTTTTCACAACTACATGAACATCATCATCATCCATGGAATATCATCACCACGGAGCATCACATCTCAATCATCATATCGCAAGTATCGCATCTCGACACATCACCACAAGCATCACATATTGACACATAATCACGAGCATCGCATCTCGACACATCACCACGAGCATTGCATCTCAACATATCATCACAAGCATCGCATCTCGACACATCATCACAAGCATCACATCTCGTCACATCATCACGAACATCACATCTCGTCAAATCATCACGAGCATCACATCTCAAGCATAATCACGAGCATAACATCTCGACACATCATCACGAGCATCACATCTCATCACATCATCACGAGCATCACATATCGGCACATCATCACGAGTATCATACCTTGTCATCTCAAGCATCACTTGCAATGCCACACATGCAAACAGAACACAACATTCACAAATTAATGTGGAATCACCCATAGCATAAAGAATGCTAGAATCTCATCATCCACAAATGAATGCAGGACCACAACGTCTGCAAATGAATGTAGGAGGAAAATGTCTACAAATGAATGTCATACCACAATGTATGCAAAAGAATGTTGGACCACAAAATTTGCAAATGAATTCTAGGCCACAACGTCTGCAAATGAATGTAGGACCGCAACATCCACAAATGAATGTAGGACCACAACGTCTGTAAATGAGTGCTAGACCACAATGTCTGCAAATGAATTTCAGATCACATCTCGTTAGGATCTTCCTATTCGAAGATATTGCTAACCTTCCTAGGATCTTCCTTTTGGGGATGCCACCAACCATGTTGAGATCTAACCTTGATGATACGACCAGTCATATTGGGATCCACCCTCGGTGATGTCACCAACCATGTTGGGATGTACCTACAAAGATACGACATGGATCTATGTACAAAGACTCATCATTCTTTTCTTGTACATTCTCAACTTCATCATTATTCTCGTGTACATCCACAACTTCATCATTCTTCTCTTGTAGGTGATTGCATTAGAACCTTCCTACAAGTCAAATACATCGGTTGCATGGTTAGAAATATTTCATAATCTTCAAAACACATTCACAATGACAAATTCTTATGCATAAAGATATATGTAATACAGTCATGCAACTATTTTATCCAATACAACATTCATCCATATCCCATATACATACGGTAACTTTCTAGATGCCTTCCATGAAGAAATTCAATGACATTAATATGGAATTTTTTATTTACACATTAAGTCAAACACTTGATTTAACTAGGGTTTATGATTAAAATTTACTTCTTTAATTTGAAATATAAACCACCATGATCAAGAACTTCCCAACACTGAAGCAATCATTCACACATGAATACAGAAAAATTTTGGTCAAAGACCGAGAAAAACCCCAACTCCTGGGGAAAACCCTAGAAAGAGAAAAATTATCATTAAAGGAGAATTCCAGAATTTTTTCCAACACTTGAAAATTTTTCGTCCAACCCTCACAGGAAAAATACCCAAAATAACTTCATCAACAAATTACCTCAATTTCCATGCAAACAACCTGTTGTACGGTCTGTTTTATCACCTCGCACGTGTTATATGGAACTATACTTTTCTGCCACGTGACTGTACGGACTGTAATTTCTGCAATTAATGATGCCTCGAGAATTGTGCCCATCCTGCAATTAATGTTGTGTGGAGCTGTCAGATTGTTGTACGGATATGCCCCAGGATTTGTGCCCACACGTGTTGTTGTATGGATCTGACATGATGCAATTAATGCTATTGCACGGATGCTTCTCCTTGAATTGGGAATCGTTCCCAACCTAGGGTATTTTCTCTCTCCTGCAGTCTCAATCTCCTCTCTCTCTTCATTGATGGTGTCTTTAATTTGTCCTTTACCCTAGTTTTATACTTTAAATTTTGTAACTAACCATCTAACCACCTAATCTATGGTTGAGATGCCTTTAGAAAATCTAGGGTCATCATTTAATGCACCCTTATTTAATAATAACTCACTTTAATTATTAAATAACTTTTAAGTGAGACCCAATACAATAAAGTACAAAACATCATTTATTTATATATAACTCAACTTTATACATAATAAGTAAGGGACAAATTCTTATGTCCTCTTTATCACACAACACCAAAACTATAAAGAGGGCCTTTAGAGTTAACTTTCTAACACTCCATCTTAACAAGGAAGGTCACCAGCTATCTCCATCTCTGACTCTTGTAACAACTCCCTCCTGCTCTGGAATCAATCTCAAAAACAGATGCTCAACTCCATACCGGAACTCTGAAGTCTGAGACTCGGCCTAAGCCTCATCCAACTGCTTGTATGTACCATCACTTGACTAGTTGAGCCTCCTGCTAGTGCTCTAGAGAGAATCACTCTCCTCTTCAGGGACTTCTCTAACTCTAATAGCCACCCTCCTGCTCCTAGTCGTACTATATTCCCTCTCATGACATAGAGTATTTGTCCCTACGATCTCCCAATAAAATAGTGGTCCTAACTAGCTCATCTCTCTAATAAAGGAAGACATGACCAGACCTAACCATCATTCCATAGCCTTCATCCTCAAAGGATGATACTGCGAGTTTGTTGACTCTCATCCCAGGTACAAACAACACCCCATGTATTTACAGGATCTCACCAAGGTCTAGTTGGAACCTGATTGTTCCAACCCCTCATATAGCTATCTGAGGACTATCAATATCTGTCTGGATGAAATGTCCTAGCCCTAACGTTGTGATCATCTAAAAGAAATCATAGACTCCAGTCATATGTCTGATTTCACCACTGTCAACAACCCAAACATTCTCAAAGGTTGAACTTCCTAAACTGGAATCAATTTAGACAAGAGAAAACTCTTGCTCAAATTTCATGCAATAATCCTCTACTGCTACAGATGTTGCCATATCTCTTCTAGCCTTCGCTTTCACATTCTTTTTCTCAAGACATTTCAAGGAATAGTGTCCCATCCTCCTACAACGGTAGCACCTGATCTGACCGATGTCTTTCTTCTTGTTGTTTGTCTTTGTTGCAAGGGCTACATTATGCTCCACCTCTTCGTTGACTTGACTACCCAGAGCTCCCTCTCGAATCTCCTTGGAGCAACCGAGTCCGGTTGATCCCTTAATAATCGAATCTGACTATCATGTTGGATGATAAATAAGAATTATATATATTAGATGCTGAATATTACAAAGATGTCTTGGCTATGGCTTGGACATTCATGATGATGAGACACCTCCTTTCATACTAACCTAACATATAAATTATTTTCTTATTTATGTTTGTTACATTGCCACTCCCTTTAAGGGAGCTTTGTCCTCAAAGATTAAGTATTTTCCTAATGTTGTTCTTCATTCTGACTCAGTGTCGATATTAGAAGCGAACGAGGTCTCTTGAGCAGAGACTTGCACTTCCTCTCCATTGATGATTTTGCACTGTATTGTCTGATTGTTCCTACATTTATGACCAGGGGTCCAGTCATCACCGCATCGACGACATGTTTTTCTTCTTTTTTCTATTATCAGAGTAACTTTTATATGACTTTGATCTATTTTCCATTTCATAGGCATATGATTGAGGTTTGTGGCATTGATGACTGGGTGACCAAGTATCTGCACAGTACCTACATTGTGTCTCTTTTTCTTGTCGATAATGGTTATCGCCTCTTGTTTTAATTCCTTCCAATTTGCATTCTGCGCCTTTTACTTTATGTATTGCTACTTCTACGTTAGGTATGTCATGCAACTTTAACTCTTTTTGGAGGTATGGTTTAAGACCTCCTAAATAGGATTCGAGTCTTTGCTTGTTAGACAACCCAAATACTTGTGTCGATAAGGATTCCCATTGATGTGTGAATTCCTCAACGCTATTGTAATCTCGTAAGTTTACTGAAAAATTCATCTTCTTTGATTCCTTGAAACCTATTAAAAAAATCATTTTTGAACAATTTCCAGGTGTAGGTAAAATTATCTCTGTTCCACCATAAGTACCAATTATAGGCGTACCCTTCCATATGCATTGACGCATATTTCACCTTCTCCTCGTCAGATTGAATATTGTAAATGTCAAAGTATTCTTCTGCTTTGTTTAACCAAGCAACACATTGGTCTTCTCTCCCATTGTATTTCGACAACTCTATTTTTGCCTTAGGTGGGTACACTTTGTGAGGACTATATTGATTTCCTTTTGCCTTACGGTTTGATGGTGGCTCAGAGCTACTAGACGATGAGAATGACATATTTGAACTGCTTCGTTGCTGACGGTGATTTTTATCCTTTTTATTCTCTACTATCTTATTGATAGCATCTATTTTGTTGTTTAGCGGTGCCTCCATATCTGGTAGTACTTTTGTTTCTATCTCTTGCTTAAGCATCGCATTTTTAATCTTTATTTCTTTTTGCAACTTTTCTCGATTTTTTGCACTTGTTTCCTGGGTGGAAACATGAAATGAGGCATCTAACATGTCTGGATTGTTGGCTTGGCTCGGACTGGGTATGAGCTTTTGTAACATCCCGATTAATGTATTATGGTTCTGCGTCATGGTGCTCATGTTCTGTGTTAAGGTGTTTATGTTTTGAGTCATGGTACTCATTTTGTCATCCGAGTCTTTTTGTTTTTCGCTCAAGATGTCAAATTTTTCATCCAGCCTTCTTTCTAGTACCAGAACAAGCTCGTCTTTGAGTACTACATTGTTATTTTGCATCTCTTCCTTCGAGCCTTTTTGGTTAGCGACAAGGGACTTGATGTCCTTCTCCATTTTTTCGATTTTCTCTTTTAGTTCCTCCATGGTCTTGGACCTTGTATGCGGAGGTGTGTATTTCAACGCCATTTTGGCTTTTGAGGTGAAATTTGAATAATAATATATTAATTAATTAATTAATTAATATTATTATTATTATATATTTTTAATAAACTATATAAGATTTGTATATATAGTTTTCTTTTATAATTAATATTTTAATTTTATTATAAAGTTTGTTTTAAAAAAAATTAATAAAACTAATACTATATAATAATATCAATTATTAAAATAATATATTTTTATTAAAATTTGTTGTGATAGAGTTTAGGAGTAGGCGGTGACTGCAAGAGGAGTGCAGGGAACGAACAATGGTGGCATGGTGGTGGACAACAGTGTGGAGAAAATGACGACATGGAGGACCAAGGTTGGGGCAGTAGAATGGAAAAGTGGCGGATGTGGATGGAGGCGCGGTGGATAGAGGAGGTGCGAGGTAGGTGGAGGTTGAGGAGCGTGGAAGAGGGATCACAGCAGCATGGGGGCAACGGGAGGTGGGTGCAGCGCGGAAGAAGCGATGGACGTGGAGTGCAGCGTGGAGGGAGCGCGAGGGATGGTTGGTGTGACTGTTGGAGTGCGGCAAGGAAGGAGGGTGTAGGAGTTGGGTTGGAAGGAGTGGCGGCAGGGAGCAGCAGTCGAAGGGGACAAGAAAGCTGAGCAGTGCGTGGAGAAGTGGAAGGACGGGTTGAACCGAGGAGTGGGGAATGATGGAGGGTTGCGCGTGAATATTTGCAGCAGCTGGGCATGCGGGTAGAGATGCAGATGGAGAGGGAGCAGCAAAGGGGATGAAATGGAGTAGGCTGGCACATGGGGATGGGAGGCAGGGGGGATTTGAAGACGGTGGTGGCTAGCAGTGGAGAAGAGTGTGCAGAGGAGAACGTTTTTTCTTTGTTTTTTTAAGGCAACACTTGGGATGAAGTGATAGGTGGTGAAATGGAGCAGCAGAAGAAATCAAGGATTGATTAGCCGAATCCAAGATCAAGTAGGAATTGATGAGCCGAGTCCGAGCTCAGAGTGCAGGAGCGAATCCGCTCTTATACCAAATGGAGCAACCAAGTCCGGTTGATCCCTTAATAATCGAATCCGACTATAATGTTGGATGATAAATAAGAATTATATATATCAGATGCTGAATATTACAAAGATGTCTTGGCCTTAAATATGGCGTGGACATTCATGATGAGGAGACACCTCCTTTCATACTAATCTAACTTATAAATTATTTAATTATTTTCTTATTTATGTTCGTTACACTTCTCTTGGCTAAAATCATCCCACAGCCTGGACCAGTCTGAAAGTTTCTCTGTACCAACAATACACTTGACAAAAACTTCCCATTTCTTGGTGGAGCCCTTAAGGGCTATCCTCACCAACTCTGAATCTGAGATAGTTTCTCCTACTGTTGCTAACTCATCTTTGACCTGAGCCACTCGAGTTAGGTAGGAGGTTACACTTTCATCTTTGGTCACCTTCACATTGTGCAACTTGTCCTTCAGCGCCATCTTCTGGTTCTCGTTCTTTGCTTCAAACAACTACTTCAGGGTATCCCACATGTCATTAGCAGTCTTTTTCTCTGCCAAATGTGGAATAAGATTATCCTTTACCCCATCTAGGATCACTCTCTGGGCTTTGGTTTCTAGGGATTCATGTTCTTCTAAGTCATCCTTGTCAGTAGCCTTCATCATTTTGGTGTTTGCAAAGTTCCATATCTTCCATTCCTTGAGCACCGCAGTTATTCTAACTTTCTAGGTAGATAGTTGGATATGCATTCAACCTATCTTCGTACCTAATGCTCATCATCTATAAAACAACTCACAACAAATCTTAAACTGGAAAGACAACACAACTCTTCTATGATTCACAACTTTGAATACTACTTCAAGCTCGCTCCGATACCATGAAGAAATTCAATGACATGAATATGGAATTTTTCAGTTACACATTAAGTCAAACACTTGATTTAACTAGGGTTTATGATTAAAAATTGCTTCTTTAATTTGAAATATAAACCACCATGATCAAGAACTTCCGCACACTGAAGCAATCATTCACACCTGAATGCACAAAAATTTTGGTTAAAGACCGGGCAAAACCCTAGAAAGAGAAAGAGAATCAATAAAGGAGAATTCCATAAATTTTTCCAACAATACTTGAAAATTTTTCTTCCAACCCTCATAGGTAAAATACCCAAAATAACTTCATCAGCAAGTTACCTCGATTTTTGTGCAAACAACATGTTCTACGGTCTGCTATACGACCTCACACGTGTGTTGTACGAAACTGTACTTTTCTTCCACGTGACTGTATGGACTATACTTTCCACAATTAATGTTGCCTCGGGAATCGTGCCCAACCTTCAATTAATGGTGTATGGATCTGGATGACTGTTGTACGAATATGCCTCGAGATTTGTGCCCACGCGTGTTGTTGTACAGATCTGACAAGCTGCAATTAATGTTGCTGTGTGGATGCTACTCCTTGCATTGGGAATCGTGCCTAGCCTAGGGTATTTTCTCTCGCTTTCAGTTTCAGTCTCCTCTCTCCCTCTCTTCATTGATGGTGTCTTTAATTTGTCCTGTACCTTAGTTGTATACTTTAAATTCTGTAACTAACCATCTAACCACCTAGTCTATGGTTGAGATGCTTTTACAAAATCTAGCGGCATCATTTAATGCACCCTTATTTAATAATAGCTCACTTTAATAATTAAATAACTTTTAAGTGAGACCCAATACAATAAAGTACAAAACATCATTTATTTATATAACTCAACTTTATACATAAATATAAAAGGGACAAATTCTTATGTCATCTTTATCACACAACACCAAAACTATAAAGAGGACCTTTAGAGTTAACTTTCTAACATTCCATCTCTACCAAGGAATTATTAAAAGTGTGTACTACTCCCAACATGTCAACAAAGAGGTTTTGTTATAGATAAGTAGCAATGGTATGTTGTATAGCACCATAGGCTACTTACCCATCACATGCATATTAGTAGTATATTGTTCATAAATGCGAACACTCTAACATGCATAATACATTTCCTAAATCTATGAACATACACAACTGAACAATAACATACATGAAATGGCAAGTCAAATACTTAGCTTTTTTTGTTTGGTATACTCCCTCTTGATCTCTGCCTCCTTGTAGGAATTATTGGAGTCTCTAACAACATGCTCTACTTCATAATCTGATTTTGAGCACCTGTGTCTGTTTTGCTCACGATCAGAAATGTTGAACAAGTATTCTACACTACATATTACATGGGTTTGTGTACTGGTGTTGAATATGTGTCCCTATAAATGCATCTCTTCTTCTCCAATGTTGAAATGAATAAGAGTATGATCTTTGTCTTCATCAGTAGTATTCATCTTAATCAAGGTACATATTCCTCATTACTTGAGGAATATCACTATCTTTCTTCTTAGTTGTAATATATTCATCCTTGGTTACACCGAGAGCAACATTGGTCCACTTTCTGTAACATGTTGGAGTTCTCTTTCTATTTGTGGCACTTCCAACCCAATCAAAGTCGTCATATCACTGCGGGTAGATCCTTTGGTCTCTCGCATATCTGAGGCCATACTCAATTGTACCCTTTAGGTACCACACCATAGGTTTTTCCACAACCATGTGAACACATCTCGGCTCCACTATGTATTGGATCAAAGTATTCACCACAAAAAAAATACATGGCCTTGTGTTCGTCAAGTATATCAACGAACCAATCTTTTTTCTATAGACTGTGACATCAAATATCTTTGAATTAGGATCACATAGTGACTCCAAGTTTGATGCCATCAGTGTAGTTATAGCCCAATATCTTGAACCTCTTCAAAATTTCAACTGCATATTTTCCTTGGCTAAGGAAAATCTCCTCTGGATTCTGCCACACATCTAATCTCAAGAATCATGTCAACATTCTCAAACTATGAGATCTATGATAATCACTACCTATGAAGCAAAGCACCATCCTCCCTCTGCATCTTATCCTCTCTTCATCGGGACATTCTGTACTAGAGTGACAGGGAGCCTCCTCTGCTACTAATCTTCTATGTATCCATCTATGTCATCTCTCAAGGTCACTGGATACCAAGATCATCCATCTCAAACTTTGTTGAAAGTTCCTCCATCTATGAGCTTCTCGTCCTCTATAGGATTCCATCTTCAACCTTGTAGCAAAGGTTGATATCTCCATCACTCTAGGTGATCCCCAATCTTGCTATGGAACTGTATGTGCTATCCCATGGGTGCCTTCTAAGCTCGTACAAAGCCTTCTTCAATTTGTGCACATGTGGTTCTCTATAGAGAGTCCCTAGTCCTAGAATTTATTCTATATGCACTTCTACTTCACTAAAGAAGTGTGTCTGGTCAATGGATCAAATGTCTCGCCATAATCAACACCCTCTTTCGGAGAGAAACCACAAAACTTGCTTTGTATCACTTAATGTTGCCATCTGTTGCATGTTTGATCTTGTAGATCTACTTGGAAGACATTACAGACTTCCCTTCAGGTCGTGGAATCACATCCCAAACATCATTATTCATGATTGACTAGTTCTCCTCGATCACATCATCCTTCCATTCTTCCTTCTTGGGACATTCTTTCGAAAAGTGTGTTTTTTCATCATATGTGAAACATCTGAGTTGTGAAAGGTCCTTCTGAAATATTTTTGTGAAAAATGTTTTTCCTTCTTATGCTTTCTCTTCTTGGCATGGGTTGTTAGGGCTTGATTGTCATCTTCATCCATCACTTCTTCTTTTGCTATCAATTGAGATTCTTATTACATACATTCCTCCATAGGTGAGGTTCCTTCTAGTGCAAATTACTTGAATGAAATATTCCCATGATCTTGGAAGACCATTGAATGTTTTTAACTCCACTTTCGTTTCTTCGACCTTGTCTCCAATAGCTCCTAGTTATTACTTGATATTCGAATACCCTTGTGAAGTAAGATTGAATACTATCTAACATCTTCATCTTAATACTCTTGGGATGATTCCTCAAGGTCATCTTCATGTTGATATCGAACATCTCTCAAACATGATACATGTGGTATCAAATGGTCCTTAATGGAATTTGCAATGACCCTCTTGCCTTCTTTTGCTTAGCTTTGTCCTCCTCTCCCTATGGATCTGCAGCTTCTCCTTTGATATAGTCTTCCAAGTCATGCTCTTCTATATGAGTAACACGCAATACTTCCATGCCTAGAAGTTATTGACTCCTTCAAGATTGTCCCCAACCTCGGTATTGTTTGTCATCGTGATAAAGTGAGAACTTCAAATGGCAATAGAGAGAGTTGAACTTACGAATGAGAGTGCTTCAACTGGATGCTTACTTCAATGCTTTTCTAGAAGACTTCTTCTAGTGGACCTAGGGTTTGACAGAGAAACCAAAATTTTTCAACTTAGGTGTCTTTCATATCCATTTGGATAGAAATATGTGCCTCCTCAAGGCGAGTTGGCAAGCATACTCCTTTTCCCAAAACTATGGACAGAATTGGAAAATATTTGATGCCCTAGTTTTCTTGGTAGCAATGTTAGGTCCAAAATTGAAAATCCACTGAATCAGAAACTATTTCCATATAAACATTGTTGATTTTTTTTAGCAGCATCGAGAGTCATTCTCTCGGGAAAATGAAGACATCTGGTCCGAGACCAAGATGTGGACCCAGTCTAACACTGGAGGGACTCAACCTAGTGTTGAATGACCATTATGTTGAATGGCAGATATTTGGTCCTTGATCATGATATGGCCCTAGCTCTGTTCTGGGTAGACTCAATTCATTGTTGAGTAACCATTCTGTTGAATGGTAGATATCTGGTCCTTGACCATGATATGGACCCAGCTCTGTTCTAGGTAGACTCCACTCAGTGTTGAGTAACCATGCTGTTGAATGGTAGATATCTAGTCCTTGACCATGTTATGGACCCTGCTCTATCCTAGGTAGACTCAACTCAGTGTTGAGTGACCATTCTGATGAATGGTAGACATCTGGTCCGCAACCACGATGTGGACCAGTCTAGTACTAGTAGACTCAACTTAGTTCTGAGTAGCCATTCTCTTGGAGAATGGAGGCACTTGGTCTATTACCAGGAAGGCACTATAAGCCCTAGACTTGGTCTAGGCATGTGTGACACTCTAACCCTTGATCAATTGGATTGAGGTCTTCTCCAAGGCTTACCTTGGTTAAGATACCTTAGTACTTCATCTTGGTGTCACACAGAGTGTGAGATAAAAACATTAGTAACTATCTTGGTTTATGATGATGTACTTTGAATGGAATTAAAAGACCACATGTAATAACCACAGGGGCACTTGGAAAAATGCTAAAAGCAAAAGTAAAAAATACATAAGGAATTTTGGACCACAGGAAAAGGACCACAGGTAAAGTCAAAAATACATCAGGACTTTTTGACCATAGGAAAAGGGACCGCAGGTGAAAGTAAAAAATACATAAATGACCTTTTAGACTACATAAAGGTAAAAAGGTAAAAGTGAAAATTGGAAAAGAATAAAATAATATTCTTTTGTTCTTTCTAATTTTGGTCCACTTACAGGTAACTCAAGGATATAAAAGAAGATCAAGCCAATTCATTATTACACTTACACTTGCTCCTACAGGTACAACTGTTCCTCAAAGAAGATCTCAGAGGTTGAAGAAGAAAGTTCATGATTGTGCCCTAGCATGGATGAGTCTAGCTAGGACATCATCATCATCATCATCCATTGAAGGCACAGCTCTCAGCTAGGGCTTATTCCTTTTTGTCCTTAAGAGTTTTTCTTCATCAAACCCTCAGTAGCAAATCATTCACTCATAGGCAGTTTTCTTCATAGATATGGGGCAGCCATTTTTCTCCACAGGAGCAGACGTTTTTCCTCCACAAGGGCAGCCTCTCTACTTCACGGGCAGCCCTACTCTTCTCTAGGATTCCCTTCTTCTCTCTTAGGCTGAGTTTTCATGGCCCCAAGTCACCATTGGAGAACCCGTGAAGGTTCCCGGGTTGGTGCAGACCCCATGTGTGCTTGTGCAGACCCTCGGGTTGCTTGTGCAGACCCTCGAGCTACTACAACAGACCTTTGGGATGCTACCAGCCTCCCTGTAAGGGAATCTGAGTGTGTAGCAGACCCGTGAGCTGCAAACAGTCAACCCGTAAAGGGCTTCTGGCAGTCAGAGCACCCAACAGGGACGGGCAGGAGCATTTTGGGCAACAACAAGGCTGCCCAATAGCCCTCGGGCAGCACATCATATCACAGGTCGAGCTGCTGGGCATATTGGGCAAGAATTCAGGTAGCCTGTCAAGGTTCGGGCAATCAGAACAAACTCCAGGTAGGAAGATCTGTCATTCGGGCAGATCTAAGGCAGAAGAACAATCATAGGCAGAGGCAGAAAGGATCTGGGCAGGGGCTGGAAAATTTCCGAGAAGGTCTGTTCAATTTTCGGGCATGCCCTATCAGAGTCTTGGCAAACCTTATCAGTTCGGGCAAGCCTCTTTAAGCAGGTCTATTCAGATCTGGGTAGATCTAAACTAATAGGGTTTGAAACCCTTGTTTTGATTTTTGTTGTGAAAAAATTATTGGTCTACTGTAATCTGTGGTATAACCCTGATTAGGGTTTGAGGAACATTTTGAATAATTTCTTAAGTCATCTCATTTACGAGATGAGCTACTAATGATTTTTGGGGGTTTTGTCCTTTAAAGGTTTTCCAATTAAAAACTCTGGTGTCCATTGTGTTGATGTGATGTATGTTATTGTACTACACTTATCATTTGTTTGAAGTTGTCTGCAAATTTTTAAGTATTCATGATAATGCTAAAATTCAACATGGTATCGAAGCTTAGCATGTGAAAACACAGTAAAGGGACAATGTTCTTGTTTTCCTAGACCTTGGGATAAGATTTGTAGACTTAACATTTGACTCAGTTGCAGAGATGGCTGTCAATGCTTTCAGACCAAAAGAGAAGCTCTATGGTTCAACCAAAGTTCAACTCCTAGAGGGCCAGGTCAACAGCTACTCTAGATGAAAATGACATGGATGACATTGTTTTTAATGACATTAAAGAACCAACATCAAATGCTAGTAGGCTTGCTTACAAGAGGAAACAAGGTAAGGCTAGAAGAATCATTTATGATTCTGTCAGAGAGTCAGTGACGCCCAACATCACATCTTTGAAGATTGCTAAAGAATGCTTTGATACTTTGGCCAACCTATATGAAAAGAAGGCTCCCAGTTGGAAGAGAGTCTTGAAGAAGAGTCTGTGAACTTTGAAGTTGAACAAAGATGAAAGTATCGGTTGCTTCTTCACGAAGATTGCACAGGTAAGAGATCAACTCATTGCTATTGGTATTACTGTTGATGATCATGACCTTGTGCAAACAGTGGTTGATGGTCTCCCAAGCTCTTGGGAAACTTTCATGGCATCTGTTAGTGGACGAGAGGATCATCCAACCTTTGAAATGCTTTGGCATGATTCCATAGAAGAAGAAGGAAGGACCTCTAGCAAGGTAATCAAGGAGGACAACCTTGCACTTGCAGCAAAGACAAAGAAGTTCAAGAAGCCTTTCCCTCAGCAAAAGAAGGGAAAGAAACCTCAAGGTAAGTTTTCTGACATGTCTAAAGTGGAATGTTATAGTTGCTACAAGTTTGGACATTTTGCTAAAGACTACAGGAAGAACAAGAAGAAACCCAAGAGAAGGTTTCAAGCATCTGCTGCAGAAGCAGAGGAAGAAGAAGATGAAGAACCAAAGAAGAACAAGAAAACCAAGGCTAACAAAACTGAAGAACCTAGAAGAGAGTATTACTTGATTCCTGCTCTAACTGGTTCTTCCTCATATTATTCCACTTCTTGGTTGGTGGACAGTGGTGCCTCCAGGCACATGACAGGTAACCGTGGAGCTCTCACCAGTTACAGAAAGAAGAAGTTCACCACTCAGGTAGAACTTGGAGATAACTCCACTTACAAGACTGAAGGAGTTGGCTCAACCTCAATTCAACTTGACTCGGGTACGATTCTTCATATTGATGATGTCTTATATGTTCATGGTTTAAAAAAGAATCTTCTATATGTTACTAGCTTAGAAGACAAGGGTTTCAGAGTCCTCTTTATGGACAAGAAAGTCCTTCTATGGGAAAAGAATGAAGACCTAAGCTCAACAGGTACATATTGGGGTTCAAGAGGGAGGCCTTTACAGGGCTTCCAAGGATTCCACTCATGCAGTTGATCCATGTGAGTTGTGGCACAGAAGGTTTGGACACCTTCACTGCACAACACTTCTAGGCTTACAGAAGATAGTCAGCAGAAATGTGGTCTTCCATGAGAAAGTTGTGTTTCAAACACAAGAGCTTTCAAAGGAAGATGAAGTACCTCCACTAGAGTTTCCAGTTTCACAAACTCAGAGGGAGGAAGAGGAATTTGAGGATCAAATTCCAGATGTTCTAGAGGACACTGAAAGTCCACCAGAAGAACTACTTGAAGTTCCTCTTTACAAAAGGAGACCAGCTCGGTACCAAGAAATGGTGCAAGAAAGCGAGAAGCATGAAGCTCCTCCCGAGACTTTCAGAGAAAGACCACAGAAGTACTCAGGTCTTATGAGTCAGCTTAATAGTTCAAAACCTTCCAAAGAAGCAGCAAGTCAACAGGTATGGGTTGATGCCATGATTGAAGGGTACAGTTCAATCATGAAGAATGATGTGTGGGAAGTTGTTCCCATGCGAACAGGAAAGTCAGTAGTGACAATTACTCCCATTTTCAGGTATACTATCTTTAGAATCATCGTTTCACTTGTTGCATTATTTGGATGGAAGTTACATCAGATAGATCTAAAGACAGTCTTCCTCAATGGTAAGATTGAGGAGGAAGCTCATATTGAACAACCTGAAGGCTTTGTGAAGAAAGCTTTGTATGTTTTGAAAGTCTTATATGCAAGGATTGATGGATTGCCCCATAACTTTGGGTTTTCCAAAAGTACAGCTAAGTCTAACTTGTACTTTGAGGTTGTTCATAATCATGTCTTGATACTTGTTCTATATGTAGATGGCATGTTCCTTACAGGTGATGAACAATTGATAGAACAGTGTAAGAGGGAGCTTACCTCTGAATTCGAGATGAAAAATCTCGGATTGTTGCATTACTTCCTTGGCTTAGAGGTCTAGAAAAAGCCATCTGAGATCTTCCTGACACAAGGAAAGTATGTAGTGGACATCTTGCAGATATTTGGGATGCAGGATTGCAAGTCTATGGGCATATCGATGACTACCAACTTGACAAAGTTGGGTGACTCAGCTACCAATTCACAGAGTTCAGGCTCTACTCTATATAGACAACTTTTTGGTTCTTGGATGTATCTCGTACATACGAGACCAGACACAGAGAATGATCTGAGTCAGTTCATGTCCAACACTTATGGGCTCAGGGTTACTTTCAGCAGTGGAATAATGTTACCTGGATATGCTGATTCAGATTGGGATGCTAGTGCAGTAAACCAGAAAAGTACCTCTGATTACTGTTTCAGTATGAGATCCACAATGATCTCTTGGGCCATCAGGAAGCAGGATTACATAGCTAAGAGTTCAGTTGAGGCAGAGTATACTATTGCAAGTGATGTCTGCAAGGAAGCAATTTGGATCAGAAAACTTATATCTGATATGTTCGGAGGAAAGCTTGACTCAACGATCATCCACCGGGATAATTGGAGTTGTCTAAAGCTTTTGGAAAACTCGGTGATTGAAATGAGGTATCATTTCATCAGAGACCTAGTGCAAAGAGGTGCTTTGAAGTTGCAGTACATTCGTATGAGTGAACAGATTGCAGATATCTTGACCAAGCCTCTGTCAGCATCAAAGTTCGTGTACTTTCATGACAAGCTTGGTATGGCAGAGAAGGCCTCTCTCGCTGAGAAGGAGTGTTGATTTTTCTGAGCAGCATCGAGAGTCATTCTCTCAGGAGAATGAAGACATCTGGTTCGGGACCAGGATGTGGACCCAGTCTAGCACTGGAGGGACTCAACCTAGTGTTGAATGACCATTTTGTTGAATGGTAGATATATGGTCCTTAACCATGATATGGACCCAGCTTTGCTGTAGGTAGATTCAACTCAGTGTTGAGTAACCATTATGTTGAATGGTAGATATCTAGTCCTTGACCATGATATGGACCCAGCTCTGTTCTGGGTAGACTCAACTCAGTGTTCAGTAACCATTATGTTGAATGGTAGATATCTAGTCCTTGACCATGATATGGACCCAGCATTGTCTTGGGTAGACTCAACTCAATGTTGAGTGACCATTCTGTGGAATGGTAGACATCTGGTCTGGAACCACAATGTAGACCAGTCTAGTACCGGTAGAATCAGCTTAGTTCTGAGTAGCCATTCTCTTGGAGAATGGAGGCAATTGGTGTGTTACCAGGAAGGCACTATAAGCCCTATACTTGGTCTAGGCATGTGTGACACTCTAACCCTTGAACAATGGTCTTGAGGTCTTCTCCAAGGCTTACCTTGGTTAAGATACCCTAGTACCTAATCTTGGTGTCACACAGAGTGTGAAATAAAAGTATTAGTAACTCTCTTGGTTTATGATTATGTACTTTGAATGGAATTAAAAGACCACCAGTAATAACCACAAGGGCACTTGGAAAAAGGCTAAAAGCAAAAGTCAAAAATACATAAGGACTTTTGAACGACAGGTAAAGTCAAAAATACATAAGGACCTTTTTACCACATGTGAAAGTCAAAAATACATAAAGGACCTGTTTGACTACAAAAAGGTAAAAAAGTAAAAGTGAAAATTAGAAAATAATAAAATAATATTATTTTGTTCTTTCTAATTTTGGTCCACTTACAGGTGACGCAGGGATATAAAAGAAGATCGAGCCAATTCATTATTACACTTACACTTGCTCCTACAGGTACCACTGCTCCTCAAAGAAGATCTCACAGGTTGAAGAAGAAAGATCATGATTGTGCCCTAGCATGGATGAGTCTAGCTAGGACATCATCATCATCCATTGAAGGCACAGCTCTCAGCTAAGGCTTCTTCCTTTTTTTCCTTAAGGGTTTTTATTCATCAAACCCTCAGCAGCAAATCATTCACTCACAGGCAGTTTTCTTCATGAATATGGGGCAGTCGTTTTTCTCCACAGGGGCAGACGTTTTTCCTCCACAGGGGTAGCCTCTCTACTGCATAGGAAACCCTACTCTTCTCTGGGTTGCCCTTCTTCTCTCTCGGGCTGAGTCTTCACAGCCCCAATTCACCATTGGAGAACCCATAAAGGTTTTGAGGCTGGTGCAAACCCCCTGTCTGCTTGTGCAGACCCTCGGGCTGCTACAACAAACCCTCGGGCTCCTAGCAGCCTCCCCGTAAGGGCATCTGGGTCTGTAGCAAACCCTCAAGCTGCTACATCAGACCCATGAGCTGCAAACAGTCAGCCCATAAAAGGGCTTCCAGCAGCCAGACCACTGAGCAGGGACAGGCAGGAGTTTTTCGGGCAGCAATAAGGCTGCCCAACAGCCCTCGGGAAACACATCAGATCACAGGTCGGGCTGCTGGGAAGATTGGGCAGGCATTTGGGCATCCTGTCAAGGCTCGGGTAGTAAGAACAAACTCCGAGCAAGAAGATGTGTCATTCGGGTAGATCTGAGGCAGAAGAACAGTCATGGGCTGAGACAGAAAGGATCCGAGCAGAGGCTTAAAAAAATTTGGGCAAGTCTATTCAATTTTCAGGCAGGCCCTATCAAAGTCTGGGCATACCTTATCAGTTCAGGTAGGCCTCTTTGGGCAGGTCTATTCAGATCTGGGAAGATCTGAACTACTAGGGTTTGAAACCCTTGTTTTGATTTCTGTTGTGAAAATTTTATTGGTCTACTGTAATCTGTGGTATAACCTTGATTAGGGTTTGAGGAACTTTTTGAAGAATTTTTTAAGTCATCTCATTTACGAGATGAGCTACTAATGTTTTTGGGGGGTTTTGTCCTTTAAAGGTTTCCCCTGTGAAAAGCTCGTGTCCATTGTGTTGATGTGATGAATGTTATTGTACTGCACTTATCATTTGTTTAAAGTTGTCTGTAAATTTTTAAGTATTCATGCTAATGCTAAAATTCAACAAATATGCTCCCTCCTAAGGCCATTTTCAAATTTCTGTTGAGGAAATAAATAGCTCCACCGCAAATCGAAGAAATATCAAATTCAAAAAATCAGAAATTCTAGTGGAAAAACAAAAATCAATCTGCTGCAAAATATTCAAACCACAAACTAGAAGTGTCTTGCTTTCGAGCAAAAAAATATATAAAGAAGAAAAAATAAATCGTAGTGTTCCACTAACAATGATACAAAGGTGTTGAAAATTTGGAATTGAAATGCAGTTCTGAAGAGGATTCAGTCACTTAAATTATCACCTCGACGTTTCATTATCAATCTTAGAAGTAGAGAAATAAAATACAATAGTCAAATGTAACGAAAGAAACCACACAATTGTTGTACTCAACTCGCTAAGGTTATGTGTATCACTGACGGAGTATTGATGTTGGGGTACGATATTTTTTAAGGTTGAAATTGTTTGCTCCTTGGAAAACTAATTAACAACATATACATCAGAATTAGTCGACTTATCAATTGAGACCATCTTCAACACAGTTAATATACATCTTATTCATTGACAAACAAATTAATTGTTGCAATACTAAACTTGAAGTCGTGACCCTTGACAAACAAATTAATTGTTGCAGTACTTCGTGCCCCGTATTTGGGTACTTCGTACCCCATATTTGGGTACACCGAGGGTACGATTGACTCAATAAAATGCAATTCATTGGGGAAAATGTAATGACCCCCCACCAAATCTGAACAAATGTTTTGCTAACTACGTATGGAGTCTGGTTCAGGACTTATGTCAAACACTTTGCAACACTGTTCAAATTCCACTGAATATTGTCCAAATCTGGTAGATTGATTTTACATTGATTTACAATGAATGTTTTTATGCTTTTGTGTTCAACACTCATGGAACATAATTTGAATACCAAATGTGCACATAAAAAATACACATATGTATTTAATATTGAGACATACACTCACATGAACGCAGGAATCTATTTGACAATTTTCAATTTTTTATTGCTTGTAACAACAGTACAAATAGGTGTTTAAAATAAGATTTCAATTGTACTTTCATGTCTAAGTTTGATTCTCTGTTACAGCTGCCTAGTACAATGATTTGTCAAATTTTATGTAACTTTCAGTATTCTTAAAAATTGAATAGTAATGGTACTATTTCAATATAAGCATATGGATTTAAGTTGTAAATTTTTTTTAGATGGTGGCGAATATGATATGTGTGTGTGAAAGAAAAGATATTAGAATATTAATAAAATTATTTCAATTTAAATATATAAATTGAATTATATAAGTATTTGGGAATGGATAGAGAATGAATAAATATTAATGGTACTATTTCAATATAAACAGATGGATTTAAGTTGCAATTTTTTTGAAAAATATATATGTGTGTGTGTGTGTGGGTGTGTGTGTGAGAGAGAGAGAGAGAGAGAGAAATGACAATAGTACAACACTCACATAAATATTTCATGAACTTTGTAAATTTTTCATAATGTATGTAAATTTCTTTTTTTTGTTATTTAATATGGTCAATGATAAAATTAGTCTAATCAAGACTTATAGGCCAATCATAATTCAATATATGAAAATACATTAAAGACATTATTTTTCATAAAATTTAAAGATATCTTTGATTGCTTTGTATCACTCATTAAAGGAAATTTGGAGTCTAAAATGGGCCTTATAAGAAACGTGTCAAAAATAAGTTCTTGTGAATTGGAATTCAAGAACCAATAGAATTTCAATAAAATGAGTCAACCATAATGATTGAATTGACATATTTGTCATAAAAAAAAACTACTTTTTTTGTTCGTATTTTCGACGTATCTCTCTATGTTTTTACTCAAATTTCGATTGGGAGAGCTCGTTGGATGCGGAATTTGATTCTGCATCCAACGAGTACCCACATTGCATACTTTTGACGGACCCTGCTACCCCCAAAAAAAGAAATAACTGAAAAAACGTGATGATGACATCATCATCACATTTTTTTCAGGTATTTCTTGTTTTTGGGGTAGTCGTGTCCGTCAAAAGTATGCAGTGTGGGTACTCGTTGGATGCAGAATCAAATTCCGCATCCAACGAGCTCTCCCAATCGAAATTTGAGTAAAAACACAATGAGATATGTCGAAAATACAAACACAAAAAGTAGTTTTTTTTTCTTCCCCCAAAATTAATAAATATTATTTTATTATTTTAACTATTATTTTATTATTTTTCTTAGGAGGCCCATTTTAGACCTCAAAATTCCTCTATAGATCCAAACTAATAGGATAAGGTGAAATATATAGTCCCATCCTACGACGACAAAGACTAATAAAAACATGTAAAAAGAATAAGTTAACTAATAAAGAGTACATATATTGTGTTTTATATATAATATACATTATATAAAGTCAATACAATATAAATTCTCATTGTTAAAGACAGTAAATGGTATACAAGTAAAGTGACTAAAAAAATACACAAGAAAGTATAAAGGGTATTATAAAAAATAATAATACATAAGTTTTCCATTCCAATAGGTCAAAAAAGAAAAAGGGTTTTTTTCGCAGCTGGTACCATGCTATTCCAACATTGGGAATCAAAGATAGCCAAGACCCGAATGGACCCCGTGACCTAATCCCTCCCTAACCATAGGTACCATTATATTAATAGTTATAAAAAATTGAGGAAAAGCAAGTGAAAAAGTGTTTATATTAAAAGTAGTATAAGTTAAGTTACTTTTCTTATTAAAAAAAGAAAAAGAAAAGAATAAAAGAAGAGTAAGGAAAAGTGGAAGGAATATTGAAAGAATATTAGTGGACATGTGCGATAATATAATGGAGTCTTGTGGTGAAAAACAAGATTCCCTAGCACTTCAGAAATTTATGCTTCAGAGTTATTTAGAATAAACGAAACAATCCAATGAAAAGATATTATTGTTTCTGTTGCTCCCGTTGAGCGCAATAATTATATTAGAGTTGAATTTGCTAATAGGTTGGTGATTCTTGACTCAAATATAGGTGAAAGATTAGACTTGTGGAATAAGAAACAATATGAAATAAGTGATTTAAATTGAATATTGGAGAATATACCATCATATTGCAACTCAATGTTAGTTCCTTGTGGAGCAATGACGGTGACATGATTTTGGGATTACCTTGGATAGAAACATTAGGGACTTTTATCTTAAATGTCGAAAAAAAGGTTTATGACATTTTCCTATAAGTAAAAGAAAGTCACATCACAAGACGTTACGATGAAGCCAAGTTTAAAAACTCCATCATTTGAAAACTTCAAAAATATTTCAAAGGTGATTTTGCAGGAAAATTAAAAGTCAATACACAAGATGCAAAAAGAATTCGACTAAGTCATCGTTGATAAAGACAAAGATAGCTCTCGTCTAAGAGATCATAATAAAAAATTACTTGTTCAAATCAAGAAGACAAAGGATAAAATGTAGTGAAATCAAAAGTTAGAAGAGGAGAATCAAGACCTCCAAAAAAAATTATCAAGAAAAGACGAAGAAAATTATTCCTTAAAGATGGTTAATCAGAAATTGCTAAAACAAACAAAAAAGTTAAGAGAAGGAAAACAAGAGAATAAAGATAATCAAAATGAAGTCGACAAGTCAAATTATAAGAAAGAACTCTTATATTTAAGACAACATAATCAAGACTTACTTACACAATTAGAAAGTTATATCATGATAAGAAATCTTTACAATAAGAGTTAGATCGCAATGGATCAATAGTCGACAAAGAAATGATGATTGACCCAATAGAGAAGTCATCAGGTGTTCAAATTCAAACATTAAAAAAGGGAACCAATATAGAGTCAATCGATACCCAAATTCAAAAGAATGCTTATATTGACAAATCACTAAAATGTCAAAAGGGGTTGGTTCTGAAGAACAATCACAAAAGATTAGGATGTCTTATTGTCATTCAAATCACAAGAATTGATATTGACAACAAAAAGATCAAAAGATACATAAACAATTTTTTTTTTCAAACAGACAAACTACAAATGTGAAAAAAAAAATAAACAAAATTGACAACTTATGTGAGATCCGAAAATCAGAAGTTCCATCCAAACAGTAATTCAACAAAAAAATCCAATAGAGATCAACTTAGGTTGGAGTGATTCATAATCAATGCAACAATTTCACATGGAAATTCGTAACTCATACCGTCTCATTTCATCAAGTGGCACAGCTACCAGCACAGAGGATCATAAGAAGGCAGTATGAGCAAGAATAAGGGATCAAGTCTTCCATAATTATGTTTCGAGGACAAAGCATTTAGAAGGAGGAAAGAAATGTTATGAACATAAATAAAATGAATATAAGATAATATCAATAATAAATAATAATAATTAATGAAGAGACAATGAAAAAATGTGTCTTATCGAAAAAAAATTACTATTAATGAAAAGGCACTTTATATATATATAACAAGCCTTCAATTGTAATATATATGACTATTACTCAATATATTAGTATGGATTACTTTATATTCCATATATTTTGGATAATTTGTGTGTGAGTGAACTTTGATCGTCCCAACATCCCTACGTGCTACCCAAATTGCATTGAAAATGACAAAAAATGCTAAAACTAGAATATTTTGAATTTGAACTATTTTGGTGGTACCCTGGGTGATAATTTTAGACTTAAATCCCTTAAAATGTAGTAGACCTTACATGCACCACCTTTTAAGATTGAAATAGATGCCTCTTGACTTTGTAATATGAATAGTTTTGATGCAATTTGTCACTTCACTGCTCAATAAATCATTCAACATTTGACGGATAATTCTACACCATTTTTCAAGGAATTTGTAAATGGAGACTACATACTAGGGAAGGAAACCATTGTACATTATGATAAAACTTGGTTCAATGTGTGTAGCCCCAAAGTTAGATGCAAAGAATGTGACAAATCAAATGGATAACAAACCTATAGCAGTGCCATTTAGTCATGAAGTACAAAAACAAATCAACAAATCCCACTGCAAATTGTTCAAGTCATCCACATGTGATTGCACTGCTCACCATAATGAACATCTGACCACAACACCTATTCCTAGTCACAATACTAAGAGGTAGATCAACACTTGACACTAATTTACCACAACCTTCTCTCAGGTAATGCAATGTTAATGTCTACTTGCATGAAAATCTTTCCCACCGCTTCAAAAAATTATGTGCTGATGACAAAGAGCAACACCAAAATATATGAGAAGCATGTTTTTCAAGCTTGTGGGAAACTTTGGCATCTAAAAAAATCTTGTTTTCTTATAGAAATGCCTGTATCAACCAAGCATTTGCGTCAATGTAGAAAGAATACATTGGTTCCTGCAATGCATGCAAAATCACCAAATCAAATAAGAAGCAGCACAAATTGTACATTCCCTTGCAAATAACATAATGCCCTTGAGAGATTGTTTTAGTGGACTTTTTCACTAGTTTATCAACCATCTGACACAAATATGACAATGTTTATGTGGTGGTTCATAGATTTCTCTAAGATCACAATGTTTGTACCATGTCATAATATTGACATTGCACAATACATCTAGCCAAGTTACTATTTACACAAGTATGGGTGAACTATATATTTCCCTCATCCATTGCTTCAAACATAGTTACAAAGTTTCTCAATACTTTTTATGAAACATTATGGATGGTGTTGAATACCAACCTAGATGTATCTATAACTTTTCATCTGTAAACCAATGGCTAAACAAAGGTAGTCAACCACACCATAGTGCACCATAGTGCACCTATGTGTATATAACCAGTATAGACCCATCTAAATCCAGTTCTACAAAGCACCGAGAGGGATTGAATCTATGAATCTTTCACCACTAAATTAAAGCACATATCCCTTGTGACCACTATGCTACAACACACCAATGCATGCATTATTATTCTTTATTTTTATTTTTTATTTTTTATTTTAATGAGACAAATAGACACTTCCCTTTGACCACTATGCTACAACAAACTAATGCATGCATTCTTATTTCTTATTTCTTATTATTATTATTATTATTTTTTATGGGACAGACAGACACTTAACCCTCACGTGGGCTGTAAAAAATGTGCCTTCTTGACACAATCATAAACATCCACATGCATGGGATAAGAATGTCAATCATCGAACACAACTACAAAAGGGCTAAGCACGACTCTATTTGATCTAGACCCTTGGATATTTCCCTCGATTCTCAACCTACAATGCAATGCCAACAATGTTCCCTATCTAGCATCAATGACCACGGGCACATCTATATTAGCACAAAGAGAAAGGGACAAAGCAATAAAATTAATTCAGTAAATTGAAAATGCTTAAAGCCGAGTATAAGGCATACTTGAGCAAACCACTACTGAGTATAAGCAATGGCTCAACTAGTGCCATGTCACACATAATTGCCAAGTTGGCAACAAAGTGTGGTTGCAAATTTGCATACAAGGATTCAAATCATGCATATGAAATTATACCCCATTAGTACAAGACAATATACTATCATCGAACAAGTTGGTGAAAGTGACTTTGAATTGGATAGACCACCATATCTTGGATTGGATTACTACAGATTTACAATGCCCCACTATTGGAACAGTGCTTGGTGCACCTAAACCTCCAACACATATTGATCTAATGTACAATGCCTCCACAAAACATGATTAGATCAATAACACAGAGATGAAGCATGTATGCAACAAGGTGATCCCATTGATCTACATTGTTAAGGTTGGACAATACCTTTCAAAATCTAAAGTATTGTTCACTTCAGGGAACCACTATCAACCAAGGGAGTGCCACTAATCCGAACACACCTCGCTAGAACCTTTGGTGCAACAATGAGTTTCGCAAGCTTCATGATTGACACCAAGCCATGCTTATAGGATTTTCTATGTTAAGCATTATGATCAAATATTAGACATAATCCACACAACATACATCATAATGACACATAATATGTTTTGAAAAGTAAACAATCAATAAGCACAATCTCTCTCTCTCTCTCTCTATATATATATATAT
>LPNX010019460.1:0-29510 GCA_001517045.1 Pseudotsuga menziesii | reverse complement strand
ATAAGCACAATCTCTCTCTCTCTCTCTCTCTCTCTCTCTCTCTCTCTCTCTATATATATATATATATAGAGAGAGAGAGAGAGAGAGAGAGATTGTGCTTATTGATTGTTTACTTTTCAAAACATATTATGTGTCATAATCTCTCTCTCTCTCTCTCTCTCTCTCTCTCTCTCTCTATATATATATATATATATAGAGAGAGAGAGAGAGAGAGAGAGATTATGACACTAACATCCTCTCTTAAGCTTGACTCAAGAGTAAAAAAGGGGCATCACTATTATCCCCCTTTAATGACAACTTCCTTTGCCCCACGTAAAGTACAAAAATTCAGTGTGGCCTCTAAACAATTTGGCAAAATTATATTAGATACGACAATACTCCAAATGGATATAAGTGGATCCTAGATTGATTGTTGCATATAGTGATGATTAATGTTGACAACACCTTGATCATGATGAAGTGCTAACAAGCTTTCAAATGAGAGCACATCTATATAACTATAAACTTCCAAACATCCTCACATAAGCCTCTTTGAAATCGAAGAAGCAAAGACGAGTTTCAACAAAGAGTCCTACTTTAGAATTGAAACTTCCAAAACACCTTCACACAAACTTTCTTTAGAATTGATGAAGTAAACAGAAGGAAAGATGATACCAAAAACATGTTGACATTTAAAGTGATTCAATGAAGATTCCTATAGTGAAGTGTCAAGGATCAACAAAAATGCTTCAGCAACCCAAGTTGATTGACCATGCACCAATAAATAAAAACAAAACAACAAAACAAATGTCCCAAACACCACAAATGACAAGGTCTTTTCATCATAAAGCATGCACATTTGCAAAAAGGAAGCAAGGGGCAGTGCCATCAAAATTGTCAAGAAAGTGTTGTCACTACAAATATCAAATCAACAGAAGGAGCAATGATGACTATATCATTGTATTCTCGAGGAACCATGTTGATAAGATGCCCTCAAGCAAGAGTTTAGACATCACCATGACAGATCATCAAACCATTCACAACAAATCCTAATACCGGGTATTGAACCAAAAGCTTCCTATCGAGACCTCTTAACTATCAATTTGTAAGAATGGAAATATGATAGGAAATACTTACGTGAAAAGCGATAATGTATCTAATCACTATGATTAGGTTGTCATTGTAGCTCTGATATGGATGGTGTAGCA
Source organism: Pseudotsuga menziesii (assembly GCA_001517045.1). Lineage (NCBI taxonomy): Eukaryota > Viridiplantae > Streptophyta > Pinopsida > Pinales > Pinaceae > Pseudotsuga > Pseudotsuga menziesii. The sequence goes on along the minus strand of LPNX010019460.1, from coordinate 28,323 downwards.
TTGTCTATAACTAATTAGAAAGTGTGGGATCTAGTTCATGTAAATTCATAATAGGAGTAGATGGTGCAAGTTTTGGTTCTTGTGAAGCAAGGGAATCAATAGGAGAACAAGCATCTGGTGATAAAGCCTTGATATATCCAAACTCTACCCTCGCTGGTCTAATTTTAATGTCAATTGGATTAAGAATGTCATGTTCATGTTTCCTGAGTCCACCACATGTTTAACCCATCTAATGAAGTAAACTTAGAACCAATATCTTTGGTGTATCTCAGAAGTCATCTCATGAGCAGCCACGAGCACAGGAGAAGTTGTATAAGAAGAGGATAGTGTCTTTTTGCAAGATGCAAGTGACCACTTCCTCCTTTTCTTCAATATTTTTAAATCCACTTGTTCTTTTAATATGGTTTTGATTAAAGCCACGCAAGTTTTGAATGGTCTATGTCCTTGACTAATCGTTTAACCAATAGATCATGAACATTCTTCATGTTTGGATACTCGTTAAAGAACTTAGTATTAGATTCCTACACTAAGAAATTGTTATCTTCTCAGTTTTGTGTTAACATTTTGCAACTAGGGACTAATTTCTTCTAGCGAAGCAAGCTGTTTCTCAAGTTGAATATCCTAATCTTCATGGAGTTTGAGAATACTTTTCAAGGATTTCCCATGCATCTTTAAAAGATTCATGTTTCTCTATATGAAACTGTAAGTCCTCTTAATACATCATGAATACCAAGCTCGTCCTACATATACATCTGTAATATATCACAGTTCAGACCTATAAATATAGATTTTGAGTCGATAAAGTCCACAATGAAATCTAAGCAACGAATCACTTTCAAAATGCAACGATTTAGAACAGGGAAAGGAAGTGCAATGGTCCTACAAAAAAAAGTATGCCCTTCTTCAATGCTCTTAATAAATTTCAGACTTCCCCTTAAAAAAATCGAAGTTTACAGAGGAATGAAACTTCCATTTTCACTTTTTTATTAACTCATGATTTCCATCCCCTTTTTTCTTACCTTATGTAGAGGGGTGATTTTGTTTCATTTTTACGTTGTCATTCCAACAAAATCATTTTAAAAAAATCCTTAAATATTTACATGAAACCTTTCCACACGATTATCCGTCAACTTCTTGCCAAACACCTGACACTCAACGAGATTTTTACTGGTGGTTTGATCTCTGTGACTCTAGAGTATTAATACTCATCTGCACTGAGCGATTTAGTAAGGAATGCGCCAACCTAAACTTAACAACTGTTATGGGCGAATATTTTAGAAAATGATTTTCAACCCTTAGCTCGAGAAAGAGAACAAAACTCTAGCAATTCTAAAAAAATGAGGAATAGTAATACACTAATATTCAATACACTAAAGATACATGCGATATCATATTAAGAGAGTATCATGTTAAAGTTTGTGCAGCTGCGAGACCCATTCTCATAGAGGATGGTACCCTAGTCAGTTGATATGATAGAGTAAGACCCTAGAAGGTACCCTAGGGGCCCCAGTAGTCTCCTGGGGTTCTTAGTCTAGGACCAAGCAGGTTGATGCCATGGTAAAGCCCCTAGCATGTGGCTAGGGCCCCTATATGCCTCTAGGGTATTCTGGTTTAGAACCAGGGACACGATGTCCAAGTAGAGCCTGCAGGTAGAGGCAGAGATATATTCTAGTCTTGAACCAGGGACACGATGTCCAAGTAGGTCCTGTAGGTAGTTGATCAACTTTCAGTGTGAGACTGAAACTCAGCGTAAGGCTAAAAGCCATTCATTAAGAATGGAAGATAATGATGTCCCCTCTCCTAATCGGTTATTGCTAGGTTGCTTCTCAAGGGGCTGGCCACGCCTTGACGATGTCCCTGGTACCTAACCCTTAAGAGCAGAGTTAAGGAAAAAAGGATTGTACCATCCGTTTGGATCTTCCCCTTTATACAATGATGACAAAATATATAAAACTATGTACCTTGAGAGAGAAAAGTCTTTGGTCTTGTTTTTTCCTAATTAAATGATTGCCCACCTTCACAGTTCACCTTGATCTTGTAGTTGTTGACTATGGGTCCTATTCATACTTGGTCCTAGCACCCTCACTTATATGCACCTTTGATTATGAGGACTCCTACTTTTGGAGTGTATTTACCTAATGGTTTATTAAAAACCATTGAAGCATATATTGTTATGGTTACCTTATGTTTTGGACCCTTGACCCACTTATAGTTTTGGACTATTTACTTTATATTGGACCTATGGACTTTCACTTTATGACTTTATTTAAATATATTATTTTATAGTTTTATTTATGATTTTATAAATAAAGACTTTTTCATCTATTTAATCTTATCAAATGTTTTTTATGATTACTCTTTTGGATTATTTTATGTTTGGATTATTTTATATTATATTATTGATTAAAGTTACTTTATGATTACTCTTTGGATTATTTTATATTACAATATTGGTTAAAGTGTTTTGGTTTGGATTTTTTTATTGTGGACCCTTGCCACTATTCTAAACGTCAATCTTTTATGGATTATTTATTGTGGACCCTTAGCACTATCCAGAACTTGAATTTTTTACACCACTTAACCTTATAAAAAGATGAGGCCATTTTTATTTGATTATTGATTATCAGAAGGCTCTCCACTTATCCTCACGTGTTTATTTTCATCGGCTGTCTGTATTTTGTTTTACTATGCGATTTGTTGGACAGAGTTTTACCTCTGCGTTTTTTAAGCTGAGTCTACTCTGCGATTTGTTGGACAGAGTTTGACCTCTGCGATTTTTGGTTCTTATGCCCAACTTGATCTCTGTGTTTGTTTTATTCACGGGATTACTTGATCTCTGCGATTTCTCTCACGGTCATTATTTTTGCCAGCTCCTTCACATGCCCATCCTCTACGGTGATCTCAGCTCTCGTTGGTTCCTTCACAGCGATTCTCTGCAACGGGTTTACCCTTACCGTTTTTACCTCTTTGTAATTATTTACGGGATTACCTCTGGTTTTGTTCTTGTGGACTATCATCACCGTGATCTCAGCTTGCTTCTCGCGATGGTCTGAGCCTGCACCATGTGTGAGCTAAGCACACAACCTCCCTCTTGCTCCGTGTACATTCCCCTCTGATCCGTGGTGACTTGGTCTTCATGTATCCTCGCGCTGCACCCTGCGTGAAGGCTTTCCGGACAGAATTACCTTGGTTTGTGTATTGTTTACTCAGCGTGACCTTGAGGTTCTTTATTATGGTCTGTGTATTGCTTACTCAACATGACTGTAAGAGAGCTCTTTGTATTGCTTACTCAACATGACTGTAAGAGAGTATGACTGAGTGTCTCTTGTGCTAAGTGACTGTGTGTCCTTAGCATGACTGTTATGAGTATGGCTGAATTACTCAAGCCTATGCTTTAGATTGAAACCTCTCTTCCTGTTGAAGAAAAGTCTCAGGTCTGTTTCTGTCTGCTTTAAACCTCTCTCTCAAGGTACGTGTATGGTTTACCCAGTTTGACTTGTCCCTTCGGTGACAAGATCAAACTCAGAAATATCTGAGTATAAAGTGGATCCAACAATGGTATGATTTGCTAATACTGTATCTATTTTTATGTACATGATATTCGAAGTGAAACATCTCAATGATCAACTTCAACGCAGTGACCAGCAGAGCGTTAAAATTAACGCAATGACCAGCGGAGCGTTGAGTTGAAAGAGATGAAAATTATTTTCTTGCTTTATTATAGTTTAAATTTTATTAGCAGCACTATTCTGAATCTGAATTTACATGTTCATGCACTTATGTTTATTATGTGTATTAAAACATCACTGCCTCTTAAAATTCAACATATCATTGATGGTCATTCACGATACAGAGATTTCAATCAACACTAATACATCATCAAGACTGAAAGATTGCATCTTCTGCAATTACGTAGAGGGTTATCCTGCCCAAAAAACAACCCATTCTCTACGGACGCATGCTCACAAGAACAATGGTGAAAGTTGATATTTATCACTAAAATTCTTATACAAAATACATCAATATTGCTCCTATTGTACATTAAGATGTTTTACTTTGTGTTTTCTTGTAACATTTCCTTATAGGAGTAATTCTTGCTTGTAAGGCAGCTAAAAGTAAACTAGAGACTCAAACTGAAACCTGCAGAGAACGGCAAATTATTGCAAAACTTCTTATCAGCAATGTACCCGAGTAAGTGGTTGAGCCACCGCAATTTACTAGTTTCAACTGCCACAGTGCTTGAAATGTTTTCCACCTGATCTTGCATAGGTGTGTGTGACCTCGATCAGACCTGCAGTGATCACAATATCCCTTTCCGCAGAGTAAGCATACATCAGTGGCATGCTCATGCATGCATATAACCCAGAAATAAAGTGAATAGCAAAGATATTCTTGAGTACAAAATTATTGTAGTGTCTACCTATTTATACAACAAATTCTTGGCATCAGTGACTAGTTGCCAGAGCTGTGCAAAGCAGACCGAAGACAAGAAAAGGTTGTGCGCTAGCCTGAATGGGAAATAAAGTAGTATTGGTTTTTCAATAACCCTGGTCAGATTGGCAGCTGATCATTCAACAGAATAAAATACAAACAAATGTACTGGTAAAAGTAACATTAGATGGATACCTGGTATTTTACATCATATTTGATAGGGTCCTTCAGAAAGTATTGAAACTGCCAAGTACAAACCAAAGTTAGAATAATATTGAAAAAGTATGTAAACGAAAAGATTATAAGTATTTTGTAAGAGCGGACCAGAAACAAATCATGAAGGGATCGCAGTGAGTCAAAGAAATAAATCAGAATACTACCTTACCCAAATATTACCTTCTAACTTGAATGAGGCAATAAGAAAATATATATTGAAAAACACATTAACCGATATTAGAATAAATTTTCCATGTACAGTTACTAACACATACCCCAACAAATGTTTCAGCATAATACCATAAGCAAATCTGACCTACTGCAAGGATATATCTAACGGGAAAATAACAAATCAGTGCTCCAAAATACAATCCCAGCCAACTTAAGTTCATATAGATTTAGACAACTAAGAGGATAGATGACAATTTCTCAAATTAATAACATGACAATTAGTAATTAACAGTAATGTAAGTTTTGCCAATTTGGCCCACTCTACACGCAAAGAACATATATTCTCAGCTCTGGAATTAGAGGAGGCATAAACAAATAAGGATTAAGAATTTATTAATGAATTTGTCTAGATCATATTAATGTAGGACGTTTTAGGCTACAGAGACGGACATAGAAAAATTACCAACCTCTTCAGTACTGGTAAAGAGAAATACAGACTAGATATAATATGTCTCCTTCCACTTTTCTAACATACAGCATCAGTCATAACCATAGGACCTGTGGTGCTCCCTATTGTATGAAGCTCTGACATATGCTTTTGCACCATCTTCAGGATACAATATGACAATATATAAGGATGGTCATCTGACATCTGTTTTTGCAGTCTTCAAGCTATATTTGTCAAAATTTACCCTTCAATGTCAGCTTTTACATCCCATCTTCAGGTTACACACAATATGTAAAGGTAAATCTTATGGCCAGTAAAGGCTTTCTATGAGGTGCAGCACTTGGACTATTCCAAAACTATTAAGCTAAATATTGAGAAGCTAAAGGTGCAAACTTTATGAAATCTTTTAGACATGGATTGACATCAATACACCTGAGTTTTTGAATAAGGCTCAGGCATCAAGAGTGTGTGTTCTTTAAGACTGTGATTTGATTCTATTCAGAGACCACAATGCTGCAAATTTCCATCTGCATTTAGAAACATTTTAGGGAGCAGATCGGGTAGGGTATAAAGCAAACTTTTATAGGCATTTGTGGTTGGATTTTACAGAACTTCTGAATTATTTAGTTTTTAACCATTTGTGACTTACTCTTTAGGCACTTGCGCCAGTAGGTCTTGAAGGGTCGTGAAACTTCGAGGTACCTACATCTAATGATACCATATTACCATGTAGCAAATGTTTTGACAACCCAATATCCAGTGACTATGCAAAAACAAGATCATTTCTTGGGATGACAATAAACGATAGTCCATTTAAGTCAGGCTTTTTATTTACTGGCAATGCACAACTGAATTTCAAAAAAAAAATCCATTTTTATAGCATGCCATGGCATAGATGGATGCAAAGACTCAAGCATGGCAATGTGATATTCATGACCAAGTGATAGCAAGTTATGCACTTCAAACAGAAAACAAGAAAACAACCAAGCTTTATTTAAAGAAAATAGGAAAGCAGGTGGAAGAAGAGATAGCACATATATATAAATATCAGAAATTAGATGTTCAACATAAGCAGATGCCAAGTTGGAAAAAACACCACCACAAACCTGTACACTACAAGCATAATTTAGACAAAAAATTAGTTGACTATTATGCCTTAGAAGGTAAAATAAAATTGAAAACACACAGCTTAATTTTGCCTAGAAGAGTAACAGACATAGGATCTTACTTGGAGGATAATTTGTGGAGTGATCAAACCAAGGAGGGCTAGAGCATAGTATTGTTTGCCTGTTGCAAAAAGATAACCTGCAACCAGTTTGACATAGTGATGGAAGAATGTTTAGTATTATAAATTGCATTCCAATTGCCTAGTTTGAGGACATATCAAACTCATTTAAATAGCACCTACCATTAATTTATGTTTTGCAGTAGCACCAAAAGCTTTTGTTTTTAACTCAAGCTACAATGTATCCATCATGTGGCACCTCTTTGGTGAAGTTACAACAAAACTATATTCAAGTAGAAAAGGAGACACATGTCAAGGTATTCTGACGTTGACTACTGTCCCCCAGCAAGATGGAGTGAATGAGAATTGAATGATTCTAACAAATCACCATTTTGCTCATTCATGTCCAGACTCAAGAAGCATAAAAAAAGATTGATAATATAGGTAACAACGCAATATTTGACATGCAGCCTATGGGTCTGCTCAACCAGGTTCATTCTTTTGCCATTGGTTGCCATCTATTGGATACCGATTGCAATATACCAATATTAGTTGCAGGCATGTAAATGTTCACTGCAATCTAAAGGTTGTCACAATAAAAGTTGTAATTGCCAATTAACCAGAGTATTGTACAATTGTTTATTGTCCAGAAATGCAATAAGTTGGATTTCTTACAGGACAGTTGCTTGTACTCTACCCTGTTATCACAGATATATTGTAGCAGGGCTACCATAATGCAGCATGCAGCATACAGATTTGATCTCTTTATTTTTCTGAGCCACGCATTCAAATGGGATACAGCATGGATCATTTTTACAGCATGAACCATTCAGAGCCTTCATTCAGTAGCAGATGCAAAGTATTTCCTTGCCAAGACTAAGATCTCCTTGTCTATTAAGATGACTTTAGTGGTGACTTAGTTCATTTGAGCAGAGCAGCAGAGATGGTACATAGTTCACAGATGAGCATATCAGATAGAGACATGTATATGGTGAGATTAAGTATATTACTTCTTGGTAGGATTTTGCTCTCTGATGTATACCAACACCTTTGACTTGGTATGCTATGATGATTATGGTGACCTATGCTTACATGATACGTTTTACTGATGATTAACTTGTGTTGAGAATGATTAGAGAATCTGATGTTGAAGACCATTGCTTATGCCATGCTTTACACAACTTTTAAACTTTAGTGCTATGCTGGTTCCATGTGTCATTTGTCCTCTCATCCATGATTTGGTTTTTCCCTTGACTTATGACTGAGACCTATGAGATTGTAGATCATCTTCCCCACTTTGATCCCTGTGCATGATAGACTCCATGTTTTTTTGTGTCTGTGGCTATGAAGTATGTGGCTTGACCAGTGTGATCAGGTTCACCGGATGGTTTTCCTTTAGTCCTCAAAACAAGTGCTCTTACCAACAGTGTCTTTTGACACTAAAGCATCGGAACGCATAAATGTTATATCTAAATGATGCAAAAGACAAGCTGTGATTAGTAGTGCTTTTAAGCACTAAGGCCTATATATATATATATAAATGTTATAAAACTAGTTAGTGACCAAAGAATGAGCACTCATCCATTGTATTATGTAAGGCTCATTTGTCTCTACAAAACAACAGGGTGAGGCAAACCCGTCGGGGCTATGGACGCTCGCTGGCAGCAGGGCTAGGCCTTAGTCATTTTCTGAAGCCCAGAAGGATTTCTAGGCACCTTCCTTTGTAGGATGGCTATTATTGTATGTTAGAAATGCCTTAAAGTTAAATGTTGTAAATTGTCAAAAGGATACTTGTTAGAGCCTAAAATAAACAAGCCCAAGTACTTTATCCATTTGTGAGACACCATCATCCCCTATTGCTATCTATCATGCATATGTCATTGTGGTTGTGTGTATTCGTTGTCATTTGGAGAGATCACATGGTCAAAGTCAACTAAAAGTCATCACCCTTTTACCTAAGCCTTGTTTCCCACCTTCACCCAACATTAGAAAATTGATTAAACTTTGTAAGTATGGCATATACAAGGGACTTCCAGAAAATTCAAAGATTGTTCAAAGACACGGGTATATTTTGTTGATTATTATTATTATTGTCACCATGATTCTGATTAGTACGATTTAAGTTGGGTCTTAATATACAACTTGGAGAATGTTGATGTATTTGTAACTTCAGAATGTATTCACTTATGTATTTCATATATTGTATTTAATTAGTCCCCAATGTTCCTATCGGAAGAATCAATAATGTAAACAAGTCATGTAAAGTCATAGAAGTTAACCCTCCTTGTTGATCAGGGGTTAAAGTCCCTGCAGTTGTGGGGCACTAGGGTTATTAGACTCTCCTAGAGAAGTCAGCCCTGGTAAGTTATTGTCAAGTCGGAAACTACTATAAATAGAGAGTGAGCCTCTCTATTTATCAGACAGTCACTCACACTCAGTTGTAGCGCATGAGTGAGAGTGAAGGAGCTGAGATAAGAGAGAGAACAGTGGTCGGAGATCATCTTACTGTCTTTGGGTTTTACTGCTACCATTGGTGCTTATTCTATCTCTACGGAAGTTGCGGGGTTTCCCTAAGGAAAATCTTTGTGTCTATTGTCTCTTGTGATTGCTTGCTGTGCATGTTATTCTCTCAGATAAGATCCTAAGATAATACTATCTAAATTGATGAAAATCTAACAGAGCAGTTCTTACCTTGGATGCATGTAGGATCAATTCAGTTTATCATCTCACCTTCAATTTAGGTACCTTGACCTGGTCAACCCATTTGACCAAGTCAAAAACGATTCCCAATGTAATGACTACAAAAATCAACAGTGGTTATATTTGCTCCAGACATGCCCATGACCAATACTACAGTCTCAGTTTTCATTGGACGGTCACAATAATTGAGTTACAGAGTTTATTATTATTTTTTATTGACTCTGCCATTATTTTTATTGTGAGATGATGATATTTATGGCATTTCAGTGGATCGGTGGCATGAGTAGTCACTAGTACCATTCTACCATGTCTCCGGACACTTCTATAGTCAGTTTGCCCCAGTTCTCAGCCTGAAGCAAGTTATGATGTTCAGAGGATTGTACCACTAAAAATGAACTAGGAAATCACTAAAGAAATTGATTTGGCTTATGTTATATTGTTGTATTGAGGCCTAGGGTGAATTGAGCTCCTAAGGTGACCCCCCCTTGATGTATTATCATGTTATATCTTATCATTATGATGTATTTTGACTTAGAGGGTGTCATTGGGAAAAAGTTCGCCCCTCTTGATTTACTCATTTTGATCCATGTATATAGAACAATGAAAAATATCTCCACCGTTGATGATGTTATAATCTCAACAATCAGATGAAAGTTAGTTGAAAAGTGGACACGCTCTCGATCTATTTAAGAGAGGTGCTCTCTCCATTGTAAACCATGAGCTCTAGCATTGGAACTTCTGAATAAAGAGATTTTTAGGGGATCAAATACCTGTGGTGTTGTAGATGAATGAATGTGATGATGACTGAAATTGTGTCTCTCTTGCATTGAGATATCTTGGTATAGTTTCTTGTATCTTTTGGTACCCATTTCAATTTGCAGGCATAGAAGGCGATTTGTTAAGAAGGCGCATTGGTGGGGACTCACCCTGACGTCATGCTTCGAGTTGGGTTTTGACAGGGAATGATTACTTCTTTATGACTCTTCACTTCTTTATTATTAGCTTCTATTTTGTAGATCCCGATCTTGATTGTCATTACTTGCTGGTTTTCCCTTCGTGTGGTAGGTAGACAAGATGCTTGGGCAATTTAGCAAAACGTTTCCATCAAGAACTTATCTGAATCTTTCATTTGATCTATGAGAAAGCAATCCTCATCATCCAGGAAGGCATCTACAAATTCCAAGTGAGTATCTCAGCCAATTTCTCTCTGTTTAATTTTTCATGCAGTACCCATCAACCATTTTTACTGAAAACCCCCTTGTAGAAAGTAGGAAAATTCACTGAGGCATATTTCACTTGGAAATTCAAAATTTGGCAATTTGGGTTTTGACGACAATCTTCCAAAACCCAAACTCCCTCCTAGGCGTCACCCTTGGACTCCATTTGCCCATTCATATGTGCACTGATCCTCTAGGAAATCGCCCTCCAAACCTTGTTAGAGATTTTCCAAGTTTTATGTGCTTCTGATTTTGTTTGGATCTCATACATTGTCATACTTATCATCTAGCAATTCATCAAGTGTGTTAAAAATTCTTAATTCATGAATCAAACCCTATCAAGGGCATTCCCTTAATTTCACATCTAAATTCCCCTAGGGTTTCAAGTTTGATCATTTGGATTAACACACAAATTCTAGATCTTGAAATCAATTCCACAAAGCCACTTAATAATCAACTTAAGTGACATTATCAATTGTCGTAACTCTTTCCAACTCAGGTATTCCTCTTTCTGTGGCTTCATCCTTAGATCTAGGTTTTATAGCTATTCACCTTATGTATTCTGTGCTTTCAGTTTGATATGGTGATTTAGCTGTAGGCCTTTCCTTCTACGATAAGTTTGGGTCTTCCCCTTTGTCACTAGGGCTTTAGTGGCATAAAGCGAAGGATATCTCAACCGACATGACAACCAATCCATCATCTGTGGGTTGGGGTATTCGTAGTTCACCTCTTTAGTTGCCCATCTCCTCTACCATCCTGAATAGGAATCATAGGATACCTTTGTGGGGAAACTACAAGTTGTGTGATAACATATCCAAACACAAAAACTCTGGAAATCTATTAGGACAGTCAAATCCATTTTACGTAGAATGCAAATTGCTATGTTGACAACTCTGAAGAAGAGACACTACTTGGACGCTTCGTGACCATGTCTTTAAGGATTTAATAAGGACTTGCTAAACATTCTCAAAGCTTCCAAATTACAAAAGGAATAAAATTATGTTGGAATTATGTTGTCAGCACATAAGTATAGCCAGTTCATTTGTGTAGTGTATACAGAATTAAGGAAAACCTTCATTGCATAGGAAAATCTATTTCTATCCCTTAGGGTTAGCTCAAGCAATCATGAGATAGACGTGAGATCTGTTACCAACTAAGTTGTACTTGGTTGGACTTTCAAACGAGCAGGCAAAGTTTGAAAATGTCACATGTTCATCATCGTTGTTCTAAAGTCCATCAAGCCTTTCATGGCACTTCTTTTTCTTTTTTCCACATGTTCATACCCTACGGGAATATTGTAACAAAATGTACTATCATGATGGCTTTTTGTAAAGGACTTGGCTTCCTAGGACTTAGACATAAATCTAGTTATTCCAAAGTGTTTCTTCCTTGTTAATTATGCTTTGCTTGTCAGCGAGGTATAATTTTCGAGTTTTTCACCTGCACCTCCAAAGCTTAAAAATAGTCGTCTTGGTGGTTAGGGCTTAGGAGGTTATTAAAGTCCATGTGTCAATCTATATTACCATGCTAGGCATTATTTAAGATTCATATGAACATGTGCTCGGCCCCCCTAGGTTTATTTTTTATTTCCACAAAAAATAATTTTTCCCATAAAAACAATGAATTTTTTAATGTTTTTAATGTAAAAGCCATAAAAGTGTGGCTGGGGGGCCAAATTCGCCATGGGGTTGCTCGTTTTCTCACTCAGAGCACCCATTATACCACAAAACCCACTTTTCTAAGCATTTAAGTGATTATTTATAACTTAGATAGTTTTCTCTCTTAAAAAGGCAAAAAGTGAATAATTTTTTTTAAAAATAGAAGATATGGAGAAAATCAACTTTCCTAAATCAATGGAACAATATCTGGGACATGCTCGAATCATATCCAAGTTAACTACGGATCAAATCGGAGGTTTTTTGAATTCAAATCGGGATGATTTCAATCAAGATCAAAGGAAGGTGAGTTTTCTCCAAGTAGAGGGGGCGCATTTCCTATTTGGCATCACATAAATGGAGGGTGATAAATCCCAAGTGGGGGCGCATCTCTTTGTGGAGAGGTGGCTTCTCATCCTTGAACTCAACTCCAACACATCCCATCAATTTCTCATGTAACTCGCCCTATCACCAATCTCTTGCTTTCATTTTTTCTCATGGTCAGAAGGTGGAACCCCTGTTGAAGCTCTAAGCTCATTTGTAATACTATTTTTAATAATATAAAGGCTTTGGAGGTCTCATGTGGTGTGTTGCCGCCTAATTCGCACCTCGGGTCACGTGGCAGAAATCTTCAAGCCACTGGGTGCAACCTTAGGGGCAAGCAAGAGTCAAGTGCTGTCACTTGATCTTGACTCCTCCGTCTAGGCTCTCTCCTAGCGGTGGTCCCTAGTAAAATAAGCTAAGGTGTTTAATCTATAAAAATAGAACAACTAGTCTAGGAGATGATAACAATAAATACCGAAATTGAGATGAACTGCAAATAATTTAAATAACTAGCATTAAAATATCATTCCAAATAACACATTGATTAATTTAAGCATCAAACATAAATGGAAATGCCAGATACACCAGTACTAATAGAGTACTTGTAAGGGGGTTGCTAGTGAAGTCTCGAGAAGTATTGCAGTTGTCTCGGTTGGTCAGTTTTACAATTATTAAATGAGTAGTTAGGGAGTGGGTAAATTCTTGGTCAATTTTATTAAGAATATGGTAATGATCTTGTTATTACAGGGGAAAAGGTATTCCAGATATAACCAGGGGGGTATAAGGAATGTGTCCAGATTCACCAAGGAGTGGCTCTCACAGTGGCTTGTGGGCTAGATGGAGTCGTGGGGTTGTGTTCAACACTACACCAAATGAGGGTGTAGCCTAACGGTGCCCCACGGTCACTTTCTAGTGGTTCCCGTTTCACTTGCAGAATTTCCCCACAACTTGGTAAGATCGAAAGAAGTGTCAGATTTTCACTTGTAGGATTAAATTGAAGAGTTCAACTAATTACTAGTCACTGCAATCCCATTCTAATTGTCCCACCGATCCAACCAAATGCCTGCAGTGGTCACAAGAGCATACAGGGAATGAAACCTTGTAAAATTTAAGTGTTTTACGAACTAAATGTGAGTTTTTTAAATCATAGTGCCGATACTCTCGTTACCGAGAACACAGACGGATTTGGTAAATTTTACTTAAAAAATTGAAAGAAATTACAAAAAAATAGAAAAAACTAAAAAAAATGAAAAAAGTGTGAATCCCCCGTGGGGGGATGGAGTGTGGGCGCTTAGCTGCCCAATTGCTTCTCTTTTTTACAATGATTTAGAATAATAAATTACTTGTGTTCCTTTGTAGAATAGGAAACACAAGTTTTACAATATAGGGCCTTAGAAAAATGGCCAAAGAGAAAGTAGTAAGAAGAGGGATCTCTAGATGGCTTGTTTCTTCAAAAATTTGGCCAGAGTGCCTCTCTCTTTTATTAACTTCTGCTGCAAAACAGCAAGCAAAGTTATGCTAAAAAACAGTGAATCAATCAAATAAAGATATAAAATTTTAGCACAAAAATTAGTACTTTGAAAAGATAAAATTTGCAATTTTTAACAAGTACTTAAGCAAGTCTAGATCTATGAAATATTACTTTTTAAAATCAGATCTGAACTTTAAATGTGCATATGTAAATCAGAATGCTAAGACATTTTCTAATATATTAATGAGATTTAAATATGCAATAAGAACTAGTAACTAAAAATTTAAAATTTTATATGACGGAAAGAAGAGAGAAAGAGTGCCCCCAAATCTTGGAAGCTTGGGCAATGAAGTCTTCCAGTGGAAGGCAGAGGGATATAGATCTTCCAATGATGACACAAAGATGTGGGAGAGTCAAGCAAGATCCACCACCTCTTTGAAAGAGCTACCTACATGAGGGGATATAGATCTTCCAATGATGACACAAAGATGTGGGAGAGTCAAGCAAGATCCACAACTAATTTGAAAGAGATACCTACACAGCTTGAACTAAACCTTGCAAGATTTGTTAATAACCTATATTGCTTCCACAAAAGATTAGAAAAAAATGCATACAAACAAGTAAAACATAGAATTTCTTGATCTTTGCATATAAGAAGACAAAGAACTAAGAAAGTAAACAAACTTTGATTAGTTCTTTAACATTTATCCTACCAAGCACGGTTATAACAATATACAAGCAAAGCATGAAATTGATACAAGTATACCTCACATGAGAGAATAGATCATCCACACATTGATACCCTACACCGGTATGCCTCCAAAGCCTTCACTTTATTCCACTATGATAACAAATTACAAAATACAGGAGCAGAGGTTCAATGCCCAAATCATCCATCGAAATGAAGAGAACTTGCTCTGTTAAATAGAAAAGCTCAACATGAGGGGGTGCACTTGCTAAACGATGAGCTTGATAGCTTGGCATGAGTTGGATGTGAGTTAGATCCCCACGCTTTGGGGCATAAAGAAGACAATTACCAAAATGCCAAAAGCTTAACCTCAAACCAAATCTTTCTTTCTTAGGAAAAGCGCCCCTCTTGGGAAAAAATCCAATTTGATATTTAGCAACCATTTCTTTCCTTTTGGTGACTTGTAAATCTTTAGGAATAATTCTATTGACCTTTGCCAACTCACGGAATCAATTTTCGTCAAGTTTTCAATTTTTTATGAGTTGTCGAATTTCTCATTTTTTCCAATTTTTTGGTCTTTTTTTAGGTTTTTCGAGTAATTATTAATTTTGGAGATAAATAATTACTCGAAAACTTAAGAAAGTGGGTCTAGGGGTTAAGTGGGTGCTCTGAGTTACAAAACAAGCACCCCCCTGGCAAAAACAACCTCATAGCCACACTTTTATGGCTTTTTAGAGTTTTACAATTAACTTATTAATAATAACCCTGTAAAAATGAAAAAAAAATTCCGGAAATTAAAAAAAACATATGGGGGACTTGGAACATGTTCATAATGACTCGAAATAATGATTAGCATGGTAATATACATTGACACATAGGTTTTAATAACCTCCTAAGGCTTAACCTCCCAGGCAATTATTCCAGCTTTGGAGGCTTGAGTGAAAACTTGAAAATTATGTATCGTTTAAAAACGATAGATAATTAACAAGAAAAAAACACCCTGGAATAATGCATTGATGACTAAGTCCTAGGAAACCAAACCTTTTACATAAAGTCATCATGCTAACTCATTTTATTCCAATTCCCCATGAGGTATGAACACGTTAAATTTTTTTTTTAAAAAGGCCTAAGAAGGCCTACACAAGTAATTGTTCATCTTTGGCGGCTCACTTAAAAGTCCAACTAAGTGCAACTCAGGTGCTAACATGGTGTATGGCTCAAGTGTGTGGCCTTGGCTTCGTTAGGAGTTACCCTAAATGGAGGAATCAGGATCAGGTGACAGCACCTGACTCAAGACTTGCTTCTAAGGACACACCTAGTGGCTTGAAGATTTCTGCCACATTAACCTGAGGTGTGCTTCCGGCGGCAACACTAGGTTGATCATCTGATGACAATGTTATGGTACCTCCCTTCTTTGCCAAGCTCCTAAAAATGTTAGAGTTTGACATCTGAAAAACCAAGATTGCTAGAATAATATCGATGCACAAAAACAGTGTGGAGCTCGTTTAACCACGATGACCACAAAGATCATCTCCCAACCATAGACAAAACAATGTCACCCCAGACCTCGCCCTTCCAAGAGAGGTAAATCATTCAGAGATAGAAGTACTTCTAGGTACGGTAGCACAAACCCCAAGAAAATAAGAAAAATAAGAAGACCTTCTCCAAAGATGGAGAAACCCCAGAAAACAGTCCTCTTTATAGTAATAGCAAACTTCTTTGGCAGAGGGCAAATTTGTGTAGTAGTGCTAAGTTGCAGTGTATCCAAATGAGGAGGCGTCCCTCCTATTTATACAGTTTTCTGCTTGAATTTTAACTGGGGCCGACCTAGCTGCTTTACTGGGGCCGACTTGTCAAATAATAAAAATACTTTTTATTATTATTTGTTTCTAGGCCGACTTGTCTTATTTCACAAAGAAATTACATTTTATTTTATTATTTATTGCATCGTCTTGTGAGATGATGTCTCATGCAACTACTACATCAACACTTCCTCTTAGCCAAGGAGGCATCATCAATATCATCAACTGAAACGGATCTAGATATCAACGGTACATCGCGGCTATCTCGAACATCTCTATGCACATGGAAGGGATCCCAACACAATCTCAGTTCGTCGAGAAGTTTCTATCAATCTTTATGCATCAGTTCAATCCAGCTCATCAGAGAACATGCACTAGCTCCACAACTCGTGCCTCTGCTCAACCCAGTTCGTCGAGAAGCATGCACCAACTCCAACTAGAGTTCACAAGGAACTTGGTTCAAAAAGAACCAATACTCTAACTATTACTCCATCCCGAGGATAGTCACGCATAGTCCTCAGATACCTTGACTATTACCTCATTTATAAGATGAGTCTCTGATAGTCCTCGAAGGCCTTGAATTATGCACATAGTCATCGGATACCTTGACTATGTCTCTACTTGTGTGGGCACACAGATTCATGTACCATTACTAGCTGGCATCGAAGCTATGTATAACATAACTTACCAGTGTCGGAGTCAGGTATTCCGGCATGACTTACTCAATGAGCTATAGAGACATGTACCATGACTAACTGGCATCGGAGCTATGTATAACATAACTTACCAATATCGAAGGAAGGTATCACTGCATAACTCAAGTATTCACCCAAAACTCAACAGTTCATAGGTGTCCCCATCAAATTTCTCACCCACTAATGTTTACCTAGAACTCACATGTTCCTAGAATCACCGTCATAGTTTATAGGTGTAGAATCACTTGTCCCCGAATGTGTACCTAGAACTAAGGTGTACAGAATCACCGTCATTGTTCATAGGTGTTCACATTAGGACTACATAGGTCTTTCAGCATCGCCAGGCCTATTTCATGTTGGATATGAAGACCACATATGTCTTTCGGCAAAGCCACCCCTGTTTCATGCTGGATATGAAGACAACAAGTCTTTCACGGACCACATAGGATGATGTGATCCTCTGGTCCTCCTGAATGTTCCTAAGATCGTATGCTAATGACTCCATCAAGGCGTCGCCATTCCTTTGATGAAACACCCTAGCTCAACCATCTAGGAGAGGAGGGAATCACACATCATTATCTTGGTTAACTGACCAAGATCCTTCATTCTTAAAGAATGGCTCTCAACCATAGGTTGAGCTTCAGTGCTCCATTATCTCGAAGAATGGTCCTCAGCCCCAGGCTGAGCTTCAATCCCAAACTGAATGTTGATCAACCACCTGCAAGACCTGCTTGGTCCTTGTCACCAAGAAACTATCTAATCCCTAACCAGAATGCCCTAGAGATTGATAAGGGCCCTAGATATTGATAACGGCCCTAGTCACATGCGAGGGACTTTATTCTTCCCGGTTAACTTAACAAGAACCCTAGTTAACTGATTAGGGTTCCATCAACCACCTGCAGGACCTGCTTGGTCCTTGTGACCAAGAAACTGTCTAGTCCCTAACCAGAATGCCCTAGAGATTGATAAGGGCCCTAGATAATGATAACGACCCTAGTCGCATGCGAGGGACTTTATTCTTCCTAGTTAACTTACCAAGAACCCTAGTTAACTGATTAGGGTTCCATCCTCACAAAGAATGGCTCTTGCAGATGTATTATCTTTATTAACTGATTATGGTTCCATCCTCACAGAGAATGGCTCTTACAGCTGTATTATCTTTATCTGCAGGATGTAATCATGGAACCAATCTCCCACTCCATCACAGCGTGTCAGGGAGTAAAATACAGTCCCATCCTGTGTCATACAAGTACCAATGTGCACCAATGCGCGCCAGCCTCTCCATCCTTTTCAAGATATCCGAGAGATCTCCTCACTCGTCGGGGTGATCGGGAGAATGCATGAAGCATGTGCTAGCCTCTCCATCCCATCTTAGGATGTCTGAGAGATCTCCTCACTCCTTCTCGGAGTTATCAAGAGAATGCATTGGCCTCTCCATCCCATCTCAGGATGAGAGATCTCCTCACTCCTTCTCGAAGTGATTAGGAGAATGCATTGGCCTCTCCATCCCATCTCAAGATGAGAGATCTCCTCACTGCTTCTCGGAGTGATCGGGAGAAAATACTGAAATATCAATGATGGAGTCAACATAAAACTAATCTCCCCACTCCTTCACATAGTTACAGTCCCATCCTGAACATGCACACATTTCAACTAGCAGAGGCATCAAATATATCGAGGCAGACATTTATGTCCTGCCTTATTTTAGATATGAAATGCAAATATATAATAAATCATATCACTGAAATCATGTACCTGTGAGAGAGTATCAATAGGCCAGTTTCCCCACCCCATCTGTTATGCAACCAAGTCCTAGAAATAGCATAAAAAGAGCAAAAATAGACGAGAAGAGAGTAATCCACGCCTTAATAATGAAGAATAGAGATAAATAACAATCCTCTTCGAGGGAGGAACCTCCTTACACACTGTACTGTGTACCCAAGACTAGACAATATACAATGCTTGCGCAAATGAAAATATCTCCTTCCTATATATAGGAGACAAAGGTGTACAATAACAACTAATAGACCCACTAATAGACCCAAGCCTACATCAATAACATGTAATACACCACCATATAGGGGGTAAAGTGCCACACTACAAGGGGAACTGTGCCCAACATTTTGTTAGAAAGTGGCAACAAGGAAGGTCTTCTATCATTGCATGTGTCCTTGCATGCTAGAAGATATAAAGCAAGAAGCCTTATATATATAAATTGTATTAAAAAAAAATGTGTAGGTTTATGTGGAAGCTATTGTGGAATGAATGGGAGTATGCTAGTGATTGGAGAAGCGTCGGTCGAAGGACTGGTGAAGGGAAAAGCGTAGGGTCGTGTGAGCAGATATCAGAGGAGAGTTGATGTAAGAGTGGGAGAATGAAGGGCATGGCCTACACAAAACTATGGGGGTGTAGTTGGGCGACCAAACGGAGTGAGTAGTGTGTGGTGGGGGGAGCAGAGGCATAATGGGGGGTGATGGGAGCCAGTGTGGCGGTGTGTAGAGGAGTCGAGGTGCAAGGGAAGAAAACGAGGAGGAAGGAGGGAGGTGTGGAGATAGGTGGAGTGGAACGCGGGGAACACGACATGTGGTGCGGGACTAGAGCAGGCGAGGAGCCGATGAATTACGTGCATCGGACGCGCAGGAGATGAGGAGGGAGGGCAGTGAACGCAGTGTAGCAGCGACGTGCAGCAGAGGGCAGAGGAGTGTGGGCACGAGCAACACATCGGAAGTGAGTAGGAGAACAAATGAGATGAACGACGACTGGGCAGCGGGCGTCCCTTCAGCTCTGATACCAATGCAAAGAATAAAGACGAAGATATAAATAAATAATGTTTTTTTATAAAATTGAAGGATGATTTTTACAATGAAACTTCTCGACTATTTATATGACTTATCGGGTTTTTAGAGGTGACTCTTCATAACAGTCACAACTCTTAAATTTTACATTAATATTTAATTATAGCCTATGTTATATATATTTTAACATTTTTTTAATCTTTTTAATTATTTATATATAACAAAGTTAGGTGGACAGGATCCTTTGGTCATTGACTTAAAGGATGAGCCGCAACAAGAGGAGGATATCCAGCAGTCGCAGCAGGTAGACACTAGGCCACGGCCTAAGTGGTTTAGGTCCATAGTTCAGGATTCCAGGCAGGTGACTCTTCCACAGAGCTCCATGAGGCGGAGCAAGCCACTAGAGAGACTTAGCTATATGGCACTGATGGCGGAGTTGATTAATTTCGAACCTTCCAGTTTCGAGGAGGCTGTACAACATTATGTGTCGCAGGAGGCCATGGTTGAGGAGTATGACTCTATTATCAAAAACCAGGTGTGGGAAGTTGTGCCAAGGCCAGAAGGAAAACGGGTGGTGGGATCCAAATGGATCTACAAGGTAAAGCATGCAGCAGACGAAAGCGTGGAGAAGTACAAGGTGTGCTTCATGGAAAAGGAGTTTTCACAGAAGGAAGGTATTGACTATGAGGAGACCTTCGCCCCTGTCGCTAGATATTCTTCTATTCGAACTATTATCTTATTAGCAGCAAAGATGGGTTAGCGAGTTCATCAGATGGACGTCAAGACTTCCTTCCTCAAAGGAGTTATAGAGGAGGAGGTATTCATTAAGCAGCCAAAGGGTTCGATGTGGAGAACAAGGAGACACATGTATGCAGGTTGCAAAGAGCTCTTTATGGGCTCAAGTAGGCACCTCGGGCATGGTACTCAAGGATTGACAGCTATCTACGGGAGATGGGATTCCAATGGAGTGAGGCTGACCATAACATGTACTTCTTGTCAGGTGAGGTACCTCTCATACTGGTATTGTAAGTAGATGACATCCTTCTTACAGGAGATGAGAGGTTGATTGACGACTGCAAGTCCAACCTCGCAGTTGGGTTTGAAATGAAAGACCTTGGGTTGATGCATTACTTCCTAGGTTTGGAGGTGTGGCAGAGAGATGGGTGCTTCTTCATTGGACAAGGGAAGTATGCAGTGGAGATCTTGACGAGATTTAGGATGGTGGATTGCAAGCCCATGTCCATACCTCTAGTTTCCAACTGGAGGAAGATTGATGCATCAAGGTCAAAGGGGTTTGATCCTACATTGTATCACTAGCTTATCTAATCGCTCATGTATCTAGTCCACACATGACAAGGCATTAGCTTTGCAGTCAGAGATCATCGACTGATCAGGCAAAGCATAGAGCCGTACGAGATCATTGAGAGGGAGGTCGTACACATCAAGCAGAGGTCGTACAGCAGCCGTACGAATTCTGTACAGCTGATGCAGGACCGTATGGAGTACGTACTGTTGACCCAGAGGAATGTACCATTGACGCAGGAGGTCATACAGGTGCGCGGGGGGGTCGTATTGATTTGCTGGGTTTGCTCAGTGATTCGCTGAGGTTCTATTTTTCCAAGTTGGGTGAATTGATCTGCTGGATTGTATATGTTCTATATCTTCATAATAAAATTTCTTATCTGACTACTGCATCGGTTTTCCCATCTTGGGTTTTTTTCCGGGGGTTTCCATACCCAAAGATATTGTGTCTCTATTAATGTGATTATCGTTATATGTTTCTCAATTTTTATTTTTCATTGCATTACTAGTAAAGAAACTCGTGTGGTTATCAGTAATGAAATTAAAAATATACTGTGTAACTCAAGATTGAGTTTTAAGGAAATTTACACATTTAGGTTTTAACATGCCCCTCCCCTTCAGACAAGCATTGTCCTCAACGCTTGGGTAGTTGTGGATGCATCTGTATGAAGGAATCCTCTTCCCATGTCGAATTTGCAGCTGGTAAGTTCTTCCACTTTATGAGGTACTCAATAATAGCTTGATTTCGTAGTTGTGCGGTCCTTGTTTTGATGATTTGGTCAAGTTCCCATATGATTTGTGCTTCTTCAAAACTCCTTCGACAATGATGTTGATCTGCCTGTAGTTTCATCTTGTTTTCTGACATTGATGGGATTTGGAGAACTGCTTGCTGGTGCTATATGCAATCTGCCACTGCTTGAACTGTAGATTTTCCTGTCACTGCTTCGACCATCTACTCCATTTCATTCTTTTGGCCATAGGGGTATTTGTAAGGTCTGATGATAGAAGGAATGCTTCCCAAATTTAAGTTAATAGTATTGTCCAAATCTCAAATAGGTGGATGACTTATTGGAATATCTTCAAGTATCTTGGAAGGCTTTTTAAGGAGCCTTTGGATATCTGGCGAAATAGGAGCTGTACATGTTTGAACATCTAGTGAGTATAATTGTGTATTTACACCTTGTTTTCCTTTCTTTAACAATGTTGTCATACCATTACAATTGATCACCTTGCTTGGTTTCCCTGTGATACCATTTAATACGAATTCTTTTCCTTCCCAGGAAAATTTCAGGAAAGCTTCTAAAAATTAAAAGCCATTGTTCCCAATGCTTGTAACAATTGAACTCCTAATACAACATCAGCAGCCCCCATTCGGATAGCAATCATGGGACTATTCAATACATTCCCCCATAGTAAGATTAATATTATGTCATTTCCCTTAAGAATTGATGGTTCCTTCATCTGCAATCATTACTTGAAATTCTGGTGTTGGATATACAAAGCAATTGAGATCTTTGGCTACTTTACAAATAATGAAATTATGAGTACTACCCGAATCAATCAACACTATTACCTTTTTATTTTTGGTAAATCCTTCGATCTTGAGAGTTTAAGTGTTAATTCCAACCAAAGAATGACCAGATATGGTGGGACCGTGGGAGTAGTCACTTATGGTTCATCCCCTTGTGGTGGTTCCTGCTCGTTTTGTTCTTCCTCGTCACATTCTATGTAGAAGAATTTCTTTTCTCCACACTTATGTCCCTTACTGTACTTGCTGTCACAATTAAAGCATAGACCTTTCACTCTTCTTTCCTCTAGTTGTTGAGGTGTCAACCTCTGAGGTTGGTTAGAAGAAACATCATTCTCTCTGTATGTGTTGGAAGTGGTATTTCTAGTACTCATCACTATACTTTTACTTTGAAGCTTCCTTGCCATCATGAAAGCCTTTTCTAGGGAAGATGGTTCAAAGAGACACACCTCATGTTGAATGTTATCCTTCAAGGTTTCAATAAAGAGATCTAGCAACTTATCTTCTAAAATATTCTTCACTGTGAGACTTAGCTATTGAAATTGCTTGATGTGCTATGTAACTGGACCTTTTTGCTTGAGATTTAACAACTTGCTAAAGAAGGTATTGCTATTTATATCCCCATAATGGGAAATCAAGTTTTCTATGAATATAGACCAAGAGATAATAGAGTCATTTTTACTGTCACAAAGCCATTGGTACCATATAAATTAATCAGGTTCTAAATATAAGGATGCAATAGTTACCTTTTGCAAAGTGGGCACCTTGTGTAGATCAAAGAATTGCGCCATCTGAAAAATCCATGTGATTGGATCCTTGCCATCAAACTTTCTCATGTCAATCTTGGGGATAAAGTAGTTGCTTGGACCTGAATTGAACCCATGATGTTGTAGTGAATCATCAACTTTTGAGGACTCCAACTTCCTACTTTCTAATTGTTTTTCAATTTTCTCCAGACATGACTAGATTAAGTCCTCTTTTTCCTCCTTATCTTCTTCTTGAGTAGATACATGAGGAATAAAGTTATGTTTTATATCCTTCATCAATTCCTTCAAGTCTTGAAGATCTTCTTTTCTAGCCATCCCTTTGAGATACTCTTTACTAGCCATCCTTTTGAGATCCTCTTTACTCGCCATCTTATTTTCCAATTTAACTAAGTCATCCATTTTCACATTTCCTTTAATCATGTCTTCCAACTTGGACACTCAAATAGATATGTCTTCCATTTCATCGTATGTCGAGGATGAATCCTCTAGGGGTTTGAGTGGAGTGTGATTCTTTCCACTTCCTTTTGGTGGCATTTTTAACAATAAATATATATCACACCCTGGGTTTTACCACAAATAGATCCTTCTACTCAAAGCTATTCAAATGCAAAATGTCATACATTTTTTAAAGCCTGATTAGAAGACTGTTTTATGGCCGACTTGTAACTGAGGTAAAATTTGAATTTTGACTCCTCTGTGTATGAAATTTTTACCTTTGGTACCCTGATGTGTCCTCTTTCCAATGCCGCAGGTCTTACCTTATTTGTATGTGCCAAAAAAAATTATTGCAAATCTCCCAATGCTTCTTATTTTTGGCCTATCAAAAGGATCGAACTTGTACAATATGCCACGTGTCCAATATTTCGTTACTATAGCTACAAATGCTACCACAAATACTCTGGTCCGTCTTCTTTCCGATGCAACTGGTCTCGCTCAATTTGGATTGGATACCTCATATATGACCTTTTTCCCTAGAACACTTGTTTCAAACCCTAATTGAAAGATTGTTTTAGGGCTGACTTGTAACTGAGATTAAATTTGAATTTCAACTCCTTCGGGTATGAAACTTCGTCTTGTAGTACCCTGATGTGTCCTCTTTCCAATTATGTAAGTCTGACCTAATTTGGATGTTCCAAAACAACATTATTGGAAATCTCCCAAAACTTCTTATTTTTGTCCTATCCAGAAGAGAGAACTTGTACTGTCTTCCACGTATCCAATATTTTGTTTTGCCGTTGAATCTACCTTGTGTTGGAGACATTTACCACCATACACACTCTTTTTCGTCAAATTGGCCTAGTTAAACCACTATCCCAAGTATTATTGACATTAATTGACATCAGTGGAGCATTAAATATCATCATCCAGTCTCACCCACGCCTACCTTCAGTCAAGGAGGCTAACTTAGCCTTCTCCTACATTCGGGGAGGCTAACTGGAGCACTCTGGGGGTGATCTGAGTGACATTAATGCACCTAATTGCTAACTGGTGATTACAATCAGTTAAACAGGTCAATTAAGGCGCCTCCTCTCATTAAATATATTATTTAATGATTATTTAATGAACTGAAGTCAACAGGGGCACCTCCACCAACTTCTGATGTGCAGTTCAACTTCAGTTAACCTCATCGGGGTTCATTGGAGTCAGTGTAGCGCTACCTCTTGATGGTTGGTGAGCTGTGACATGTGTCTGATCTCTTTCAGTTGAGACTCAGTCATTTATTGCACTCCGACTTTAGTTAGGGTTAGTTGAGTCAATTAGGGTTTTGATCAGTGGTTAACTGAGTGTGGACCATGGCTTACAGTCAGTTAAGCTAGACTCACTCATTCAATTCGAATGACCTCCTTGAGGATTCAAATTGCTCATTCATTCATGCTTGTAGCATGACATTGTAATTGTAATCATTCATCCTTTATGTGGATACAGAGCAGCTACTATTCCTGTAGACCGATTACACCATTTCATGAGTTATTTGTTGATTAATCTTTGATGAGATTGATGATTTGTTCCTAGATCAATAGACAAGATTAATATGGTATCAGAGCTTACGACGGAACGAAGCTCCATCTCTGAAAAACAAGCTTTTTTACAGATTTATGAATGAAATTTGAGCAATAGCTCAAAAATCCAGCACTGCACCAGAAGCCAAGGCTTACCACTTAATACCCCAAGTAAAGAACTTGTTGATCAAGCTTGCTTGATTGACTATGCTGGGTGTGATGAAAGCCTAAAATGTGCAAGTTGTCCGACCTTACATTGCCCCTTCTGTTTTGATTTTCAAGTTTCTACACGTGAAGCATTCGCTCCAGCACATCCAGATGGCCTCTTCAATAGATCTCTTGACTCCACACAATTTCCACTCATGGAAAGGTGATATGGAGATTCAACTACGCTCCAGAGGACTTTTTAGAGTCACCATGGACACTGAAGATGAGCCTGGATCCACCATAGAAAAATCAAGATTCTTGAACAAGAAGGATGAAGCCTTCGGTTTCTTGTGCCTCTCTATTTCCTGAGACCTTCTCTTCCATCTTGCGGGATTGAAGACTCCGAAAGAAATATGGGACAAATTGGAGACTATACGGAAAGCATGATGACTTGAGGGTTTACCAGCTCGAAAATGAACTCATGTCTCTCCAACCCTCCAACTTCGAGACTCTGAATGATTTCTTCACAAAGTTCAAGCATACTGTTTTAATCTTGAAGCAATGCAAAGTGGAGAAGGAGGATGATCAGCTCATCCTCGCCATACTCTCCAAACTTGGGGCTGATTATTCAGTTTTTGTTTCTACATTCCGTGTGGGATAGCTCACAACCCCTGGATGGAAGATGCCTACACTCAATGCCTTCATTGAGTCCCTAACATGTGAAAATGACAAGCTTGTCCAGATGGGGATCATCAGATCTTCCCGTGATCAAGCCCTTCATATCTCAGGGCCCAAAGATCTGAAGGGTAAACGAAAGCAGCAGAAGAACCCAAAAACTAAATTTCATGCTCCTAAACCTAGAGTTGAAAATCAACAGCATGATGAGTCTTCCGGCTCAAGGAAGAACAAAGGAAAAGGGCACCATGGCAAGGAAAAAGTCAAGTGTTCTTATTGCGGGAAGGGCTTCCACCCTGAACATGCCTGCATGAAGAAGAAGCTTGATGAAGCTGCCTCTCTCCTTGAGAGAAATCACATCAATCTTTCGGAAAGCTTTTGGAGAAGAGAACAGCAAGATCGAGAACCACGACATGAAAAAGGTCATGCCCTCATGGCAAACACTTCGAAGTCCAAAGCACTGTTGATTGACTCTGGACCTTCGAACCACATGATGGCTGAAAAAGACTCATTTTCATCCTTGGAGACCGGCAAATCCATCCCCATCCACATGGGAGATGACTCCACCATCATTTCAAAAGGACAAGGTACTGTAGATCTTGAAAATGGTTTTTTTTCTAATGTTTTGTATGTACCGTCTCTGGCATCAAATCTCCTTAGTGTCTATCAGATGACACATATAGGAGTGCCTACGAGAGTCTCTTTCAGCCCAAATGATGTTGAGATAACAGAAATTGCATCTGGAAAACTCATTGCTAAAGGCCTTGCAAACCATCATGCAAAAGCCTATGAGTTCTCTCACTTTGTTGCGGATGCAAAGCCCACCGCTCTGCTAACTCATGGAAATGAGCTTAGTAGGCTGTGGCATGAGAGGTTTGGCCATCTTAATTTCAAATATTTGCAGCAATTACAGAAAAACTCCATGGTTGAAGGCCTCCCGGTCATCAAGGCAACCATGGGAATTTGCAAAGGTTATGTGATTGGAAAACACCCTGAGCACAAGTTCGATCGGGGGAAGGCAAACCGAGCTACATGCATATTGGGGCTGATACATTCTGATATCAGCGGTTCGATGCCTGTCACATCCATGAATGGATCAAGGTATCTCCTTACTTTTATTGATGATTTTTCAACGTATACATGGGTTTTTTTTCTCAAAAAGAAATCAGAAGTATGTGAAATTTTTTTTAAATTGAAGGCCTTGATCGAAAATGCCTCTGGTCTTAAGATCAAGATCTTGAGATCTGATAATGGAGAGGAGTATGTCAGTAATGAGTTGTTGTACATATGCTCCCAAAGTGGTATTCAGGTCCAACATTCAATTCCCTACACTCCATAGCAGAACGGAGTAGCGAAAAGGAAGAATCGGTCTCTTAAGGAGACACTAGTGCAAAACGAGAGATTAGTGACCAGGAGACCAAAAATTTTGGTCACCACAATTTTTTTCAAGAGATAAATGACCAAAATTGATAAATTTAATTGGGCTAACTAAAAAAAGACCAAGATAAATGACCAAATTTGGTCACGGGATATCTAGACTAAAAATGACCACATAACAATTGGTCATTTTTAGTTGTGGATCTTCGGCAATGGAAAATTACAATTTTGACAATGAATTTTACATTTTACTAAATTCTAAGAGTGCACATGGATTCAAAGACCCATAGAACCTAGTAATTTGTAAACCTCCTCATGTGTCACAACTCCATTGTTGACACCAAATTATCTATGACAATGTCCTAACGGTGAGCTATGACTTATATATTTGATAATGACTATACAAATATACCTATATACATTTGTTTTTAAATATTTTATATATAAATAATATTAATTATTAAACTATTTGTATTATAAACTTAAAAAGAAAATGTTACTAAGTATTTTTTTTACTATATACTAATAATATATATAAGAAAAAAATTAACTTATATATTTATTATAATAATAATAATAATAAAACAAATTTAAAAAACAAAACAAGTTAAAAAAAATAAAACTTTAATTCACGACACCACATTAGTGTAGTTTAACAATTTTAACTGGTCAACTATTTAACATGGAAA